>JAUNZO010004677.1:0-109169 GCA_031894775.1 Chloris gayana | reverse complement strand
AAGCTCGGAGAATGGTGCTCACCGTGGGAGGGTGCGGCGGCGACGAGGAACTACGGTGAAAACGGCGAAATCCCGACGAACTCGTGAAGGAAACTAGATGAGCTCTTGCTCTACGGCTAACGAGTGAGTTGCGCATCATTTGCTGGAAGAATGAAGGTCTATGGCTCACCGAGAGAGCTCCAATTTCCGTGCGTGGCGGAGGAACGACGGTGATGGCCCGATGAAGGAAAATGGCTTCGCACGGACGGAGTGAAGGTGCTCAAGCAATTGGCTCGATTGGAAAAGCTTTGCGGGGCCCTGGCGGAGCTGCGGGTGGCGGTGGTTTGGATGGCGAAGCACCGGAGCAAGCCGGCGTCGAGCTCCGGGGAGAGCGGCAATGGCGGGAGGGAAAAGAGAAGGGAGAAGCTCGGCCGGGGGGGGTTTATCTCTGCGCGAGCGGTAAGTGAAGGTAGCCGGGCTAGGCTGCTGCGTGGCTCCGAGCTGCTGCGTGGCCTAGGGTCGTGGCGCCCGGCCGGAGAGGCGGTGCGGCCACGGGCGGTGGCGAGGGCGCGGTGAGAGAGGGAGAGAGAAGAAGAGAGTGACGATCGGGCCGGTGTCGATCATTTTGCAAAAACGCCCTCCTACTGCGACAAAATTAAAATGTAGCTTTCCGAGCTCCAAAAATTCCCAAATTTTTCAGGGGTTTAAATGAAAGCATTTTAGGCATTTTTCCTATTAAGTCTAGGGTAAAACTCCAAATCATTTTCGGATTAAAAATTCAAAGTTAAATTAATAAAAGAGGCTTTGTTTATTTCTTATGATTATTTTTACAAAGCAAAATATTTTCAGGAAATTTTCATAATTCTTTTCTCGGTGACATTTGAGCCATAGAAAATATTAAACATGAATTTTCTGTTTATTTTATTTCTTTTTAAACACTTCCCTTCTTCTTTATCTATTTTGTTATTTTATGTGTTTTTTATTAACACAAGATTTGATATCTTCAAAAATGCAACAATGTGATGACACACTCATGATGACATGAAATGCATTATTTTTCGAGAGTTGTTACACTCCTTCCTAAGGAGCGCCATCACTCCTGGCCGCTCCGACGAGCTCTCGTGTCGACGGGGACCTCCCCATCGGGTCCACGATAAGGAGGCTGGACCTCCCGTGCCTATAGCACCCATGGAGGGAACCCGTAGCGTAGATCGACGAGGTTCCCATCACGCGTCGCCGTACTGCGGTGGTGGCGCCGCTCGTCGCCGGTGGTCGACATGGTCGTGGCCCCATTGAGTTGGGACGGGTCAATGGACCACACCCGGTGGAGAGTCCGTAGACTAAGTCCGTGGTGTACCGCCCTCTCTGCGATCACCGTCGGTTGGGTCCCACGTGTTAGTCGGGTTCAAAAATATCTTCGGGGAATATTCCCGAGAATATTCTCTCCTTATCCTTTTTCCCTCTTTTCCGAATTTCCAATATTCCTTAATTCTTTGGAAATTCATATCTTTTCTGTGGACCTCGGAAAAATACGTGGCCGATTGCGTTGGATTCGTCTTGTTGTGTGGTACGCATTAGTATTGTTATGTCCATGATCTAGAGATGATTAAATCTGTTCTTGCAAATTGATTTCTAATCTTTCTCGTAATTCGTGTCGCTTTCTTGATTTGAGTGTCACTTACCCATTCTCGCCTGAAATTTGGATGACAGGTGGGATCGGATGGTCGAAGCTCGTGGATTACCTACGGAAGCCATCCGAGGACACCGATCTATTCTTGGACCCGTTTTTTAAGGCAAGAAGGAATCTTTGATCACTCTTGTTCCTATATTAGTAATTGCATAATATGAGCTCATGTATATGAAATGGTAACTACTGCTTAGTATCATTCCCATGACGGATCATGTTACCTTTGCCACTATCACCATATAATGATCTACTATTGATACTTGCGAGGCTTAGTATCCTTAGATGCTTAATTGAATCCCACATGATCATATACATGTTTTTGTGTTAAATAACCGTAGGTGCTTCTTAGGTGTTGAGTTTTATATTAGAAACCTTATAGGTTGTTTGTGGGGGCGAGTGTAGGTGATTAGGTGCTTGGGAAACTTTTGGGAGTTCCCATTTGGAGACCGCATATTACGGGCACAATTGTGTAGGGACTTTGGGTTTGCGGTCGAAGGTCGTGGAGGTGGATCTTCCACGTACTGTTCCGTCCGCTTCACGCCGGCGGTGGTTTGCTTCGTCTTTCGCCATCCCGGCCTCTTCAGCGAGTAGCTTCCTCGGGGTCGGTTCTTGAAGAATTGGGCCGATCATAAACACTTGGAAGAAGGCTGGAGATCCTTCCTCGAAGTCGTTATCAAGCTCGAAAGAGCAGGTCATTGTCGTAGACCGGGTACCGTTCGAAGCGTAAGCGGTTTGATGATTCGCGCTAAAGCTGCGTCGGTCCCGCTGGGTTTCATGTATGAGGTTTCGACCGTGTCGGGTGATCGTGCATCGAAGCCGTGGCCGGATTACGAATCGGATTCATCAAGCGTAGCTTTCCGACGGAATCGGCTTCAAAGTCGAGGGAGCCGAAGCGGATCTTGAAGCCGGGCGTGAAGTCGACGTCGAACAAAGAAGCCATCGAACTCGGCGGGAACTCGCTGGGACCCCTACCGGTGCGCCAAATGTCAAGTCTTAAACTCGGCACTAGTACTACCCGATCCCTTACGAGCGTGGAACTCGATGGTGCAACACACAAAACACACAAGAACGCGCGATTTTAGACGAGTTCGGGCCTCTCGATAGAGAGTAATACCCTACGTCCTGTATGTTATGTATTGCCTTTAGCGGATTGCTAATTGCAAGTTCCGAGAGAGTTTTCGGGGGTCCTCGCTCCGCCTTATATATCCCGGGGAGCTAGGGTTACATGCGAGTCGTAGTCGATTACATGGATTACATATTCGGAAACTCTATCTCTAAGCTTTCCTTATTAATTCAGAGTGTGGGAAAAATGGCATGCAAGCTGTATAAAAGGAAAGCCGACACGAGGTTTGCAATAGAAGCACCTACACTAGTCAAGTTAATTAAACAACCTATTTACTATGTGATAAAAGCACCAACAGGTTACCCCACTGTTAACCACCGCAAGCTACCCTACTTGCAGAAACCACACTACGAAGTTACCCCGCCTGTAGCTCACCTCACTACAAGTTACCCCGCTTGTAGCTACCAAAGGGTTACTCCACCCAAACCATCCCTCTAGTTATCGTGAGGATCCGGGCCGTTCGTGACCGTGAACACGGCTGTTAATAACAGTTTTTACACTCTGCGAGAGGTTGCACAACTTTACCCACAGGTCGGTGATTCCATCACTATTCGGTGACTAAAACCTCTATTATGCCAGCACACTTCCTAAGATATGAGGCCAAGAGATCACCGCAAGGTCTTTTCTAAGGACTTCCCGACTTGCAAAACGTCCATGCTAAGGTTTCGCCGCCATCAAAGTGACGCATCACCCGGGGGCCCCCTCTTGCACCGTGGCTTCAAGTACTCCGCCTTTCCTCGTCCGAATCCGAAGACACCTTCTTCCTTCATCCTTTCTCGACGCTCGCAGAGCCGGAAGCTACCTCGGTACTAAACCTTACCTACCCATTATCAGCCCTGTGCTTTGTGCGGAAGTCTCTAGCAACCCTAACAACTGAAGTGCATTGCATGGCATTCATCATCATGTCATCATGTTGCATTTTTAAAACTATTTCATTTGGTGTAAAAATGCACATAAAATAATGAATTTAACCTAAGTTAAAATTAAGCTCTTAAAAGAGGAAATTAAATAAAAGAAATTTTGGAGTTTAACATTTTCGGTTGATTAAACATAAAAATAAGAGATTTATGGAGTTGATACGAAATTATTTTATTTTGTAAAATTGTCTACAAGAAATAACGAAAACTTCCCTTTTTAATTTCAACTTGAATTTTTAATTCAAAATTTATTTAGAATTGAATTTCGTCCTAAAAGGAAAAAGATCCAGAATATTTTCAAATGTATCCCTGTTTTTTTCGCATAATTTTTCGAGGCTTGGAAGTATGCTTTTCAATTAATTAAAAATAGAAGGACGATTTTGTAAAAATGCCAAATCAGCCATCCAATCTCTCTTTCTCTTCTCTCCCGAACCGCCTTCCGGTGCCGCCTCACCACCGCGCCACCCCGGCAGCTCCGGCCACGCGCCTCCTCCTCCCGTGCCACGCAGCGGTGGTTCGCCACCTCACCCCTCTGCGCTGGGAGTAAAAAGGGCGAGCCGTGTTCCTCTCATTCTCTCCGGCTCGCACGCGAAACAACCCGCCACCCGCGCGCCTCTCCTTCTCCCTTGCCGGCAAGCCACTTCCGGTCATCCCAATCCAAACCAACGCCACCGGGGCCGCCGCAACACTCCACTTGTACCCCCTATTACGTCGAATCGAGCCAAACCGACTCGGCACGCGAGAGCGACGCGGTTTTCTTTCCGGAGGTCACCACCGTCGGCCGTCGGCATTTTCTCAATTGCTCCTTCTCCGGTGCGTCTCTTGCTACGATTCTTGATTCCGAGAGGTTCCTAACTCACTCCTCTTCCTCCTTGATAACCGGTGCGAGGTCTCGTGTCCGGGCCTAGCCGAATTTCGTCGTTTTCTCCAAGCTCGGACCGCCGGCGGCTCCGCCTCGCCGATGAAGTCTACCCTCCGGCCATCTCAAAGGTACGGTGTCATCGTGCCGCTGTTGCTCGTGCTCTGTAGATGCTCGTGGTAGATTTTTCCCCAAATTTTGTTGACCACGGTGAGCCACGGGTCTTGCCGGAGTTCCACCCGGGTCGCACCTCGCCGCGAGACCTCCGTCCGGCCGGTCTCCGACGTGTCTCGCCCCCCACTCCGTGCGCCGGTGCCAAGTAGGGCCGTTGGGAGCCATCGCGTCCGGCTTCGCCCCACGCCGGCCATCTCCGACCAACGCGTGCCGCTTCCGGCCGCCGCCGGCCATAGGCGCAGCGTCCTGGTCGAGTTGGGCCGCGTGGGCTAATGGGCCGACCCGACCAAAGAGGCCCGAAGCTCTGTTTCATCTTATTCACGTATTTAGTTATTTTCAAGATTTATTTAAACTTCAAAAATCCATATAAAATTCCACAAAAATCAGAAAAATACCAAACAAAGTTCATTAGATTCATAAAATTATTCTCTATTTGATTATGTATTCAAATACCTATTTTGAGAAATTATAATTTCATAGTTTAATTAATCACCTTTCTTTAATTAAGATAACCTATTATTTTATGTTAATTATTAAGTGTTTTTGAAAAATAAATTTCTTTAAAAATTAGAGATACTGCAGACGAAAGTTTTCGTTAAGTTTGTTTTCCAAAATTAAACTTAAACACCGTCATTTCATGTGATCCCAATTTAATACCCGATGTGTCATTGATTAATGATTAATCATGAATTGTTAACTAATGAACATGATTAATTGTTAATTAATGAACATGAGTATTTGTAATTAATAAACAAGATTTATTGTTAATTAATGACCAGGATTAAGTATTAATTAACAAGCTTAATTAATGAGTAATTGCTAATCAACGATCTTGGTTAATACAATCATTGCACATCATGTCATATCCATTCATGCATGCATGGTTGTGATTCGCGACGTATTGTGGGTCGACCTAGGTTCCGACGTGATCGAGGTTCCGTCCGAGGTCAAGGAAGGAGACGAAAGCTTCGACGTCGACCACCACACCGAGGAAGCTAACCCGACTCGAATCCAGGCAAGCCCGGTGCATCCCACCTATGTTTTTTAAAATCTTTTCTTTTATCACGGTAATGAGTCGTGATTGTGCATTAGGTTATAGGAGTTGCTTGACACCTTAGATGCATTGTGGTAGGTTTCCGTTTGTTCATTCTATACTTGGTACGAGTAGCTCAATAGAGGCTAAGCTTAATTCATAGTGACAACGGTAGATGTTTAGGACACTTAAAGCATGGAGGCTTTAAGAGTGTTGTGTTGACATTAAAGATGTTGAGAGTGATAATGAAGTTGAGACCGGACGGGCCCCAGTAGGAGAAAGGGCAAGACGGAGATGAGGTCTTGCAAGGTGGTAGCCCCGTCTGTGTTGGTCAAGGACCGTACCGTTGTCGGCTTAGTTGAACAAGTTTGAACGTACCGTACTACATGTCTGGTATCATGGGCCCAGCAAGCTGATGTACCCTATCGCCCCGGAGATGTAGCGTAGCCAACTCTCTTTTGCCGACTGTTAGTCGGAGGATAGTCTCACGGGAGGGAGATGGGTCGACCACGAGGGAAGTCGTGGCGTCGCCATACTCCCGGGGAGTTGGAAATGGCTAGTCTTCCGTCGAGTGCTAGCGGGAAAGGTTGTCGTATACGATCGGTGATGCGTATACGTCATGTAGACGGGTTTTGCCAGCTGGTATAAATCGATTCGAATCGCTGTCCCTCGCAGTAATGAGTACCGCTTGTTGAGCTCGTCGCATCGTAGTAATCAAGCTGAAAGATGAGGATGAGAGATGGAAGGAATAATGATCTATTCCGATCTTTTGTTGCAAACTTGATTGCAGTAGTTGTAGACTGCAAAACCTTGTTCTCTATTGAACTTAACTCTGAGCTAAAACTTGAAATTAAGGATCAACCATTAGTGCTGTTTTCGCAAGAGAGTCAACTCCACAGACCGTAAAGCCTTTGCATACTAGGCGTCGGCCTTAGCGTGCTCGTTGACGGGTCGGTCTTGCTGAGTATTAGAATACTCAAGGTTTGTTCGTTATGTTTTTCAGGACCGAGTCGTTTGTCCACGACCGTCACGGTAGCTGTCCGGAAAAAGGAGCCGTGTTCCGAGGGTGGTTCCCTCAAGTGGGAACAGATCCCGACGTCCCGAGCAAGGAGTATTGTGATGTACGACGGGCTCGGTACATCACGCTAGTGGTCTTTGTTGTAAAGTACAAGTTTCCGCTGCAAGACTCGTAGGTTGTTAAACTTCATTAATGTATTATGCTTCCGCTGTACAATGTTTGTATTTCAAAAACCTGGTTGTATTATACCAGGATGTATATATTACGGCTTGTATGAGATGATGAACTGTTGTAACTCGCTGCGTCGAGTGTCCCCTTGTACCGAGTCCTGGGTATCCCGAAGGGGATGTCACAGCTGGTATCGAGCAATACAGGGCAACGAGTACATTGTTTACAAGCTTGTTTTCAAAACTTAACACGTTTAGTGCGCTTAGAGCACGAGAGAATACGGAGCCTATAAGGATGTAGAATAGTTAGATTTTTACTAAGCTGTTCGACGTTTGGGGTTTGGAAAGTGCTAACTATTCGTGGTAGTTTTATATACTATAGTACGTATAGTTAGTCCGCCGAGCATGCATCATGTCATGTTGAGTGCTATAATATGAGGTTTTTGGGAATTAGATCAAGTTAGTATCGTAGTGTAGAGTTAGTTTCCTAGGGAGGGCACTAGGAAGGAGATTATGCTTGGTGAAACAGAAGGCAAGCGAGAACTCTCCTACGGAGGCAATGAAATGGGGAATTCAAGATCTTCATCTACGGATGATCAACGTCAATCGAGAGAGGAGGACGATCATGTGTAGTAAACAAGGAGCCCCATATGAGAGCTATGGATTTAAAGGGATAGATTAAAGATGACAAGTATGAATGGGTACTCTAGGTGAATCTTGGAATGAACAACTTACAGCTGCCAAAGCCATAGTTAAACAACTAGATGCTGACTCGAGAAAGACACATGATGGGCTACTGGATCTTGAACAAGCCAATAACTTCCCAAGGAAGAGCAGAAGAACGAAATGTATGAGCGAGAAGAATCCACGAGCTAGCCACCGATGCCACTTCGATCGCTCCGGGCCTCATCCGAGCGAATGATCGGTTAACTACCACTTGTAGCCACCAAAAGTTCTCTTTCTCTCTCCGAGTAATAACCATTTTGATTTCTATTCGGACTCTTCATCTTGATAGAACCTTCCGGATGATAAAATTCCAGTATTATAAGATGGCTATTCCTAGTTTGAAAGTCATTCTCCTTCTTTTACTCAATTACCTCATGAACTTATCTTTCTTTGAAGTTCTTGAGTGAGTTCCATTGAAGAATAATCATCACCTTTTCGACTAGACTAAGTTGTACCGAGAGCTAGTTTGGAATGGGTGTTCTGCACTTTCAAATTGCCATTTTGCCTTTGAATTGTGCCTGGTTCGCCTGAGCGCTTCTCAAAGTCAAACATGAGCGGTATGGAATTGCATACTCTATTTTGAAACTAGAAGAGAATCCAAGTATATTGTTCTTCCGAACGGATGGCGTATAACCTATGGTACGCAACCGGAAAGAAAAATACTGTATTGGAAACTCATCGGTGCAATTATCCTTGTAAAGATTCTTAAGCCCATGTTTCCTTCAACACCAAGATAGACGAAAGCACTGTCGTATCTTTTGGTAATCCATGTTGTTTCATAAGCTCAACCATTCCAGTTAAATCTTTTCCTTCATCATTGACTTTCACCAACCCCTTATAGATCTCGTGACTCCCGATCTCGGCATGAAAGTGATAGATATTGACAACAAGCACCCCGACAGTCTAAATTTGGATCAAGGAGTTAGTTTTATGGAGGATGCTCTTCGTGTTCATTAAGAAGAGAAGACTAATAAGAGAGCAGACCGGTGAACAGGAAGTGAAGTACCTTCCACATATCATCCAGTCTACATTTCTACAGCAGTATCGGAGGTTCGAGCTTATGCTATAACGGTCACCTCGGTATCAGCAACGGATGTTCTCCTGTTCGGTGGTTCAACAATCGGACCTATGGAGTATACGTCCCTTATCCTCGACACCCCAATCCGTTGATCATCCATGCTATAACGGTGATCGTCTCAAACACTTGGCTCAAGATTGTGTCGCACCAATAAAGCAGAATCATGCAAGTAAAAAGGATAGGATGAAGACGGGTCGTGTGAACTTTACCCCATCCGAGGAGATTCCGAAAGGATCACAAGTCATGGTTGGTGTGTTCTCTCGTCAACCATCATGCTGCCAATATTTTATTTGACTCGGGAGCAACCCACAATTTCATCGAGCAAAAGATATGTCCAAGAATATAACCCTCCGTCATGCAAGATGATTATCCATATCTCATATTATCACCCGGGCTAACGAGACGTGCGGATCAAAGTACTACGGAGATATCATTGAAGTCGAGTCGTAAGGATCATCCCAACTCCTTTATAGTCTTAGACGGGCAAGGATTTGATGCGATTCTTGGCATGAGATGGATGAAGTATTATAAGGCGAGTACAGGATATAGATGCTTTTGCAGCTCATCCGAACTCTCCTCTTCATGGACGGGATTGGCTTCGGTTCACTTCTTTCCAAACTATTCTTCCGAAGGCTTACCGGGTTTACCACTAGATCGGGCGAGTAGAATTCAAGATAGAGCTTGAACCGACCCGGGACCGCATCCATATCGAGAAGACCGTATCGGATGCCACCCAAGGAGCTGACGAAGTAAAGGTGCAAGCTGAAGGAATTACTCGGATAAGAGGTATATTTGCCCAAGTTCATCACCTTGAGGACACCATCATTGTTCGTCGGGAAGAAGACTCAAACATTGAGGTTATGTGTGGATTATCGAACTTTGACTGCAGAGACCATTAAGCACAAGTATCCACTTCCTCGAATCGATATCTTGTGTGATCGGTAGAAAAGAGCAAAAGTGTTT
Organism: Chloris gayana; assembly: GCA_031894775.1. Taxonomy (NCBI): domain Eukaryota; kingdom Viridiplantae; phylum Streptophyta; class Magnoliopsida; order Poales; family Poaceae; genus Chloris; species Chloris gayana. The sequence goes on along the minus strand of JAUNZO010004677.1, from coordinate 99,445 downwards.
ACCAAGATAGATCTTCACTCCGGATGTCATCGGATCGAGATTAGAGCGGAAGATATACTAAGGACAGCCTTCTCTACCGAGATATGGACTTTATGAATACCTGGTGATGTCCTTTGGTCTAACCAAGGCACCAAGCACACTCCAGCTATCTCATGAACTGGATGTTTATGCCAGAATTAGACAAGTATGTCGTGGTATCCATAGATGACCTTCGATCTACTCCAAGTCGGAAGAGGAACATACAAAACATTTAAGGACCACTGCTCCAACATTTAAGGGATCGCCGGTTAGATGCCAAATTCAATAAGTGAGAGTTTTGGCTAAGGGAAGTACCATTCCTAGGTCTTGTGATATCAGCAGAAGAAGTGGTTGTTGATCCTGAGAAGGTTAAAGAAGTATTGGATTGGAAACCACCTAAGTCGGTCACACGGATCCAAAGCTTTTTAAGGTTGATTGGTTATTATAGAAGATTCATACTCAATGTCTCAAAGAGTGACACACCAATGATCAAATTGTTGGAACAAGATAAGAAGTATAAATAGAGCAATGCATGTGAAAGAAGAAGCTTTTCGGACGTCTGAAGAAGTTACTCATAACGAGCACCAATGTTAGCTCGACCAGATTCGACGGGACATTTGAGGTGCATTGTGATGCCTCGAGTACTTGGACTTGGATGTTCTCTAATGCAAGAGGGTCGAGTGAGTACCTATGCGTCTCGATGATCGAGGCAACAGGAGGAACAATAACCAACACAGGAGCTGGAAATTAACAGTTGTGGTTCTAGCATTGAAAAGCTGGAGACACCATCTCTTGGACATGTTTGGTACACCTATACACGGACTAGAAGAGTCCCAAATATCTTCACTCAAGCGGATCCGAACAGGTGCCAACGAAGATGGTTTGAATTAAGGATCATGAGATCGAGGTTCACTCCCATCCCGAGAAAGCCAATGTCGTAGCTGGTGCCGCAAGTCGGGAAAACTCATTGCAACAATCTCCCCGCTCGGCTATTAACCGAAGCACTAGAAGAGGAAATTAGCGAGTAATCTTCGGATTCTTCCATATGGAGTTTTGTGTAATTGGCTCTTATTCCTACCATTAGTAAAGAAGTGGTAGCAGCTCCGAAGGAGGATATTGGTATGGGACACATCAAAAGACGAATTTAGAATGGTGAAATGAAGTGTCTTCGAGGAGATAGCGAAGATGTGATCCGGTCAAGAATAGGCTAGTGGTGCCTAAGAACTCGGAACTTCGCGAGAAGATAATGGATGAAGCACACACACCTAAGTATTCTATTCATTTTGGGACCAACAAAAGGTATCAAGATCTAAAGCAAGGATTCGGTGGACAACAATGAAACAAGAAATAGCACGGTAAGTCAATGAGTGTAACACTTGTTGACGAGTAAAGGCGAGATCATTTGAAGCAAGCAGGACCTCTCCAATTCCCGAGTGTTCCGAACGGAAATGGAAAGATATTAGTATGGATGTCATTATCGGCTTACCGTTAACTCCACGGAAGCACGACTCTATGTGGGTCATAGTGGACGAGGTTGACCAAGGTCAGCTCATTTCATACCGGTGCATACTCGGTACACTGCCGAGAAGTATGCAAAGCTATACATCGCCGCACTCTCTGTCTACATGGAGTACCAAAGACCATCATCTCGGATCGAGGAGCGGTTTGTCTCCGGATGTTGGGAGCGATTACATGAGTCGTTGGGAACAAGGTTGATTCGAAGCTCGGCTTATTATACTCAAACAGACGGACCGTGAGAGAGAATCAACCAATATCTAGAAGATATGCTTCGAGTTGGTATCTTGACATACAACAAGGATTTGGAAAGGTGCCTATCGTTAGCAGAATTCTCCTATAACAACAGCTACCAAGAGAATGCCGGAATGTCACCGTTCCAAGCTACGTATGGTCGTAGCTGTCGCACGCCATTGAATTGGTCTAAAGGTGAAGAAAGAATAATATCCGGACCGGGTCCGATAAAGGATGCCGAAGAGCAAGTAAGCCTTATTCAACGGAACCTACAGAGAGCTAAATCTTGACAAATCCGATAAGGGACGTCGAGAATAGTGCTCAAGGCTCGGAGACTAAGTTATCTCCGGGTATCTCCTACCAAAGCTATCCGGCGATTTGGAATTTAAGGAAAGTTGGCTCCACGAGTATATCGAACCTTTTCCAATTTAAGAAAGATGTGGAGCGAGTGACATATCGTCCGGAATTGCCGAGCACACTTATCAAGAATCCACAATGTGATCCACGGGTCTCAACCGAAGAAGTGTCCGAAACCATTAGTGGACATACCGAACGACCGGGGTGGAACGATTCATGACCGGACGATGAATACCCGATCGAGTTCTCAACACCCAGGATCGAGTGATTCGACATCGAACCACAAAGTTCTTCGAGATTCAATGGAGTAGTCACTCGGAAGCTGAAAGCTACTTAGGAGCAAGAAGAGTTTCTCCGATCTAATTGCGAGAGATCGTTAGTACCATCGTCTAGTCGCTTCGAATCATGAATCTCGGGACGAGATTCCTGTAAGGGGAGGGCTGTAACAACCCTAACAACTGAAGTGCATTGCATGGCATTCATCATCATGTCATCATGTTGCATTTTTAAAACTATTTCATTTGGTGTAAAAATGCACATAAAATAATGAATTTAACCTAAGTTAAAATTAAGCTCTTAACGGAGGAAATTAAATAAAAGAAATTTTGGAGTCTAACATTTTCTATTGATTAAACATAAAAATAAGAGATTTATGGAGTTGATACGAAATTATTTTATTTTCTAAAATTGTCTACAAGAAATAACGAAAACTTCCCTTTTTAATTTCAACTTGAATTTTTAATTCAAAATTTATTTAGAATTGAATTTCGTCCTAAAAGGAAAAAGATCCAGAATATTTTCAAATGTATCCCTGTTTTTTTCGCATAATTTTTCGAGGCTTGGAAGTATGCTTTTCAATTAATTAAAAAACGAAGGACGTTTTTGTAAAAATGCCAAATCAGCCATCCAATCTCTCTTTCTCTTCTCTCCCGAACCGCCTTCCGGTGCCGCCTCACCACCGCGCCACCCCGGCAGCTCCGGCCACGCGCCTCCTCCTCCCGTGCCACGCAGCGGTGGTTCGCCACCTCACCCCTCTCGCCGCTGGGAGTAAAAAGGGCGAGCCGTGTTCCTCTCATTCTCTCCGGCTCGCACGCGAAACAACCCGCCACCCGCGCGCCTCTCCTTCTCCCTTGCCGGCAAGCCACTTCCGGTCATCCCAACCCAAACCAACGCCACCGGGGCCGCCGCAACACTCCACTCGTACCCCCTATTCCGTCGAATCGAGCCAAACCGACTCGAGCACGCGAGAGCGACGCGGTTTTCTTTCCGGAGGTCACCACCGTTGGCCGTCATCATTTTCTCAATTGCTCCTTCTCCGGTGCGTCTCTTGCTACGATTCTTGATTCCGAGAGGTTCCTAACTCACTCCTCTTCCTCCTTGATAACCGGTGCGAGGTCTCGTGTCCGGGCCTAGCCGAATTTCGTCGTTTTCTCCAAGCTCGGACCGCCGGCGGCTCCGCCTCGCCGATGAAGTCTACCCTCCGGCCATCTCAAAGGTACGAGTGTCGTCGTGCCGCTGTTGCTCGTGCTCGTAGATGCTCATGGTAGATTTTTCCCCAAATTTTGTTGACGACGGTGAGCCACGGGTCTTGCCGGAGTTCCACCGGGTCGCACCTCGCCGCGGACCTCCGTCCGGCCGGTCTCCGGCGTGTCTCGCCCCCCACTCCGTGCGCCGGTGCCAAGTAGGGCCATTGGGAGCCATCGCGTCCGGCTTCGCCCCACGCCCGGCCATCTCCGAGCCAACGCGCGCCGCTTCCGATCTTATGTGCACGTCTGGTGAGTGCCGCATGGGCTAATGGGCCGACCCGACCAAAGAGGCCCGAAGCCTGTTTCATCTTATTCACGTATTTAGTTATTTTCAGGATTTATTTAAACTTCAAAAATTCATATAAAATTCCACAAAAATCAGAAAAATACCAAACAAAGTTCATTAGATTCATAAAATTATTCTCTTTTTGATTATGTATTCAAATACCTATTTTGAGAAATTATAATTTCATAGTTTAATTAATCACCTTTCTTTAATTAAGATAACCTATTATTTTATGTTAATTATTAAGTGTTTTTGAAAAATAAATTTCTTTAAAAATTAGAGATACTGCAGACGAAAGTTTTCGTTAAGTTTGTTTTCCAAAATTAAACTTAAACACCGTCATTTCATGTGATCCCAATTTAATACCCTATGTGTCATTGATTAATGATTAATCATGAATTGTTAACTAATGAACATGATTAATTGTTAATTAATGAACATGAGTATTTGTAATTAATAAACAAGATTTATTGTTAATTAATGACCAGGATTAAGTATTAATTAACAAGCTTAATTAATGAGTAATTGCGAATCAACGATCTTGGTTAATACAATCATTGCACATCATGTCATATCCATTCATGCATGCATGGTTGTGATTCGCGACGTATTGTGGGTCGACCTAGGTTCCGACGTGATCGAGGTTCCGTCCGAGGTCGAGGAAGGAGACGGAAGCTTCGATGTCGACCACCACACCGAGGAAGCTAACCCCGACTCGAATCCAGGCAAGCCCCGGTGCATCCCACCTATGTTTTTTAAAATCTTTTATTTTATCACGGTAATGAGTCGTGATTGTGCATTAGGTTATAGGAGTTGCTTGACACCTTAGATGCATTATGGTAGGTTTACGTTCGTTCATTCTATACTTGGTACAGGTAGCTCAATAGAGGCTAAGCTTAATTCATAGTGACAACGGTAGATGTTTAGGGCACTTAAAGCATGGAGGCTTTAAGAGTGTTGTGTTGACATTAAAGATGTTGAGAGTGATAATGAAGTTGAGACCGGACGGGCCCCGTAGGAGAAAGGGCAAGACGGAGATGAGGTCTTGCAAGGTGGTAGCCCCGTCTCGTGTCGGTCAAGGACCGTACCGTTGTCGGCTTAGTTGAACAAGTTTGAACGTACCGTACTACATGCTCGGTATCATGGGCCCGGCAAGCTGATATACCCTATCGCCCCGAGAGATGTAGCGTAGCCGGCTCTCTTTGCCGACTGTTAGTGAGAGGATAGTCTCACGGGAGGGAGATGGGTCGACCACGAGGGAAGTCGTGGTGTCGCCATACTCCGGGGAGTTGGAAATGGCTAGTCTTCCGTCGGTGCTAGCGGGAAAGGTTGTCGTATACGATCGGTGATGCGTATACGTCATGTAGACGAGTTTTGCCAGCTGGTATAAATCGATTCGAATCGTCTGTCCCTCGCAGTAATGAGTACCACTTGTTGAGCTCGTCGCATCGTAGTAATCAACGCGAAAGATGAGGATGAGAGATGGAAGGAATAATGATCTATTCGATCTTTTGTTGCAAACTTGATTGCGATAGTTGTAGACTGCAAAACCTTGTTCTCTATTGAACTTAACTCGAGCTAAAACTTGAAAGTAAGGATCAACCATTAGTGCTTGTTTTCGCAAGAGAGTCAACTCCACGACCGGAAAGCCTTTGCATACTAGGCGTCGGCCTTAGCGTGCTCGTTGACGGGTCGGTCTTGCTGAGTATTAGAATACTCAAGGTTTGTTCGTTATGTTTTTCGAGACCGAGTCGTTTGTCCACGATCGTCACGGTAGCTGTCCGGAAAAAGGAGCCGTGTTCCGAGGGTGGTTCCCTCAAGTGGGAACAGATCCCGACGTCCTGAGCAAGGAGTATCGTGATGTACGACGGGCTCGGTACATCACGCTAGTGGTCTTTGTTGTAAAGTACAAGTTTCCGCTGCAAGACTCGTAGGTTGTTAAACTTCATTAATGTATTATGCTTCCGCTGTACAATGTTTGTATTTCAAAAACCTGGTTGTATTATACCGGGATGTATATATTCTGGCTTGTATGAGATGATGAACTGTTGTAACTCGCTGCGTCGAGTGTCCCCCTGTACCGAGTCCCGGGTATCCCGGAGGGGATGTCACAAAGTCCTGGGTTGCCGCTCCAAGAACCGGTCCTTATGATCCCCAACAGGTACTACCGCAGCCCAATAGTACTACTACGAGTACTCGTGCATTCCCGCACCATCATCCACATCCTCCTGTCGAGATCACCTAAGTTCCATGTTGCTAAAAAGCATCCCCCAATTCATGATCATTATGTTCAAGTGAATAATTAATCAAGTTTAGCATTTAGTTCAATTTGAACCCCATTAAAAGCAGCTAGCAATGACGTACCCATCCTAGCATACTACACCATAACCAAGGCGACAAGGTAGAATAGGGAACAGGGTATGACACAAATAGGATTCAAGTTAAACAATAATGCATGAAATGTAAATTCAGAAAGTAAGAAAGTAGGCGCAATGTGCATCAAGGACACTTGCCTGTCTCCTCTTGCTGCTGCTGCTCAAACTCGGGTCCCGGGAATCCTCGTACTCTTCCTCGTCTATTTTCGTCACGCCGGAAAATACACATACATAGCAAATAAGAAACAGTACACCAAACAATGCCTACTGTCTATGAAAACAGTACCATTAAATAGTACTCGTCGAGTACGAACTCGTGAGCGCAAGAATCACCTAAATCGGAGTTACGAGCTAAAAGTTATGAACATTTTAAGATCTAAGGTTTAAATTGTAAAACAACAGACTTTAGGGACCTATTTGTAATTACTGAAAAATTACAGGGACCTATTTGTAATTATGGAAAGTTTAGGGGCCTAAATGAAAAAGTACGGGACTAAAATATAATTTAGGAAAAACTTAGGGGTGTTTATGTAAAATTATAGGACCTAAACATAATTATAAAATTACTAAGGGGCTTAAGTGTAAGAATTACATTGCTCGCGACCTAACGAGATTAAATTATAATTATTAATTAACTTAGGGTTAATTATGTAAAAGTGGGGGGTTCTTTACTAAATATTTAAGACGGCGGGGTGTTTATGTAAAATGATCGTAACGGTTCGATTAACCTAATCTAAGCCGTAGATCAACGATTCGACGGTTCGGAATTGTCCGGTCGAGGCGGCGGCGGTGGCGACGGCCGACGAGCGGCGGCGCCATGGGAGCTCGCCGGAATTGAGTGGAACCGGGCCTACGGTGCTTCGTTCTCGACGCGGGGAGCACCTACGCGAAGCGAGGAGCACGGCGAACTCACCAAGGGGTCGCGTGACGACGAGAGAGGGCGGGGACGGCTTGCGACGGTGGACGGCGGGCGGAGATGTGCGGCGGCGTCGGGGAGCGACTCGAGCGACGAGGGGTGGCGCGTCTTGCAGGCGGCGGCGGTGCGTCTCCGGGAAGGGCGGCGCGCGGTCCACGGGCGGTCCGGGAGCTCCGGGCGGCGGCGCGACGAGCGGCCCAACCGGTGGCGATGGCGATGGCGGGGGTGAGTTAGGGCTCGAGATTTTGGGGCTTTTGGTTGCGGAAAAACAGAGCATTGGGTGCGGCGCGTTTTATAGGGGTGCGGGCGTGGCACGCACGTCGAGCGTGGCCGGGTTGGACGCGGAATCGAACTCCGATCCGTGTCGGGTTTGGGATGGGCTCGTGCGGGCTCGGGCGGGCTCTCTGGGCCGAGTCGGGCTGCGAGGCGAGAGGAAGAAGAAGGGAATGGGGAGAGGGGTTGGGCCGGGAAAGATTCGGCCCATGGCCGAGGAGGGAGATTATTCTTTTTCTATTTTCTTATCTAATTTGTAATCTAGTTTGTGAGTTTAATTCAAACGAATTCTACTCGGTTTTCAAAATCAAATTTGCAACAAATAAAACCTAATGCAACTATCGAGCATGAATGCAACATACAATTATTTTATAAATAATAAAATAATTCATTTTATAGAAATTAAATACTTATCCTAGGCTAACTTCTAGCATCCTAATAAAATAAATCAAATTTTATTTTATTGCAAATTTTGGAAAAGACAGGGTGTTACAAACCTACCCCCCTTAAGATGAATCTCGCCCTCGAGATTCGGATGGATCAGGAAAAAGATTAGGGAATTCTTTCTTCGAGTCATCCTCGTTCTCCCATGTAGCTTCCTCCTCTGTGTGATTGCTCCACTGAACCTTGCACATACGGTACTTCTTATTCCTTGTGGCCTTCTCAAGGGTATCCAAAATCTTTATTGGGTACTCCCGATAAGTAAGATCCTCTCCTACCGTCAATTCCTCGATAGGCAACTCGTTCCTCCGGCACTCGTAGACATTTCCTCAATTGAGAGACATGAAAAACATCATGGACATCCGACATATGCGGTGGTAACTCCAATTGATACGCTACCTCACCCATCCGAGCAATGATCTTGAAAGGACCAATGTATCTAGGAGCTAACTTGCCTCCGATCTTGAAGCGTCGCAAACCTCTCATAGGAGATACCTTGAGGTATACAAAGTCACCAACCTCAAAGCTCAATTCTCTTCTCCGGTTATCTGCGTAACTCTTCTCGTCTAGACCGAGCAAGCTTTAAATTTTTCCCTTACGATGTGAACTTGTCTCTCAGCCTCTTGAAGAATCTCAGGACCAAACAGTAATTTCTCTCCTACTTGATCCCAAAACAAAGGCGTTCTGCACTTGCGACCATATAGGAACTCAAACGGTGCCATCTTGATACTCTCTTGGTAACTATTGTTGTAGGAGAATTCTGCATATGGAAGGAGCTTATCCCAACTCTTACTATATTGGAGTGCACACGACCTCAACATGTCCTCCAAAATCTGATTCACTCTCTCGGTCCGTCCGTCCGTTTGGGGATGATAGGCTGAACTAAAATTCAACTTTGTATCCAAAGACTCATGTAACTTCTCCCAAAACCTCGGAGGTGAACTGCGTACCTCTATCCGACACAATCTTCTTTGGGACACCATGTAGACACACTATCCTTGCTATGTACAGCTGCGCAAGCCTCCGCCCGATATACGTGGTCTTGACAGGGATAAAATGTGCAACTTTGGTCAATCGATCCACAATAACCCATATAGAATCATATCCTCCCCGAGTCCGAGGTAAACCCACAATGAAATCCATTGCGATCTCTTCCCACTTCCATTCAGGTATCTTGAGTGGTTGTAGGAGTCCAGCTGGTCATTGTCGTTCCGCCTTGACTCTCCGGCATGTATCACACAAAGCCACATACTCGCTACGGCTCTCTTCATTCCGGACCACCAATAGCGAGTCTTCAAATCATGGTACATCTTAGTGCCTCCTGGGTGCATAGAGTATGCCGAGTTATGAGCCTCTCGAAGTATCAACTCTTTAATTTCCTCAACATCCGGCACACGGATCCGTTGCTTGTACCACGGTGTTCCTTGATCGTCAACGGTGAAACCCGGGGCCTTGTTCTCCTGGATCTCGTAACTTGATCTCCCGAATGGCAGCATCCTCAAGCTGTCCTTTTCGAATATCACTCTCTAGTGTAGATTCCACTTCCATTGCAACGGTTTCCATGTTAGTCACCCAACCAAGGTTAAGCTTCTCAAACTCTTCACATATATCCGGCGGTAACTCTCTAGTAGCCAAGGTGTTCAAATGAGACTTCCTACTCAATGCATCCGCGACCACATTTGCCTTGCCTGGGTGATAGTTGATCTCCAAATCATAATCCTTGATGAGTTCCAACCATCGGCTCCGCCTCGATTCAAATCGGATCGAGTGAAGAAATATTTCAAACTCTTATGATCCGAGTAGATTTCACACCTCTTCCCAATGAGATAATGTCTCCAAATCTTGAGAGCGTGAACCACCGCTAGCAATTCCAAGTCATGCGTAGGGTACTTCTCCTCATGTTTCCTCAACCGCCTCGATGCATATGCCACGACTCTTCCTTCTTGCATGAGCACACATCCTATGCCTTGTCCACATGCATCACAATACACCGAGAAAGGCTTCTCCATATCGGGCATGGTCGAACGGGTGCTGCGGTAAGCCTCTTCTTCAACTCTTGGAAACTAGCTTCTCGCTGAGGTGTCCACTCAAAAGTCTTTCCTTTCTCCAATAATTCTGTCATAGGCTTTGCTATCTTGGAAAACCCTTCGATGAACCGTCCGTAGTATCCTCGCCAAACCGAGGAAACTTCCGATCTCCGAGACATTCTCGCGGTGACTTCCAACTCAACACATCATCAACCTTAGTAGGATCCACGGATATTCCTCCTTCCGAGATGACGTGACCAAGAAAAGCAACTTCTTTCAACCAGAATTCACACTTACCGAGCTTAGCATACAACCGATTGTCCCTAAGCTTCGTAGAACAAGACGGAGATGTTCCTCATGTTCTTCCTCATTCTTCGAGAATACCAAGATATCATCAATGAAAACAACCACAAACTTGTCCAGATATTCCATAAAGACCTTGTTCATCGGATACATGAAATAGGCTGGAGCATTGGTCAAACCAAAGGACATAACGGTATACTCAAATAATCCATACCGAGTGATGAAGGCCGTCTTGGGGATGTCGGAGGCTCGGACCTTCAATTGGTGATATCCGGAACGAAGATCAATCTTGGAGAATACACAGGCTCCCTTCAGCTGATCGAACAAGTCATCAATCCGTGGTAGAGGGTATCTATTCTTGATTGTAACCTCATTGAGTGCACGGTAATCTACACACATTCTCTCGATCACCTCCCTTCTTATCAACAAATATAACCGGGGCTCCCCATGGTGATGCACTAGGACGGATATAACCTTTATCTAAGAGTTCTTGCAATTGGGTTTTAAGTTCAGCTAACTGTTCACTATCCATCCGATAGGGTCGCTTAAATATAGGAGCTGTACCAGGAAGTAATTCAATAACAAATTTAATGTCACGGTCGGGTGGCATACCCGGCAACTCCTCCGGGAAGACATCGGGAAACTCGCTAACCACACGGATCTCCTGAACTGAAGTACCTTCCAAATTATTCAACACAATGCTATTGACTGCCCCTTTGCTAGTGATGAGTGCATCAAGCAACATACTCCACTTCCTCTCCCGAGCTAGCTGTCAACTTCACCGCCTTCTTAGCACAATCAATCGAGACCCTTGTGCTTTCTCAACCAACTCATTCCAAGGATGACGTCAATACCCATAGATTCGAGAACGACTAGGTTTGCAAGGAAATCTACCCCCTTATGATAAGGTTTACCTTACGGCAAACTTGTCTAGCATGCATCTCTCCCCAGGTGAGGTAACTATCATAAGGTTCTTAAGCATTGACATGGGTAGATTATGTTTTTGAACGAAGGCAGCAGATACGAATGAATGCGATGCTCCAAGTATCAAATAAGACAACTGCATTTTGATCATAGACAGAAAACATACCAATCACGACGTCCGGAGCCTCTTGAGCACCTTCAATGTCCACATGGTTGACACGTGCACGCACATGGTTCCGTTTGGCTGGAGTAGGTGCAGCATTGGCATTGCGGCTTGGAGTGTTGTTAGCAACTTGAGCCGGGGTCCGAGCTGGGCGATTCTAAGGACACTTATCAGCAAAATGTCCTATCCGTCCACAACGGAAACAGGGTCCACGGCCTCCGGTGTTCTGTCCATTGTTGGGCCTCTCGCTGAGTTGATGAGGCCTCGATTGTTGTTGGGACGCTGCATCCGACGCCGAGGAGTACCATAGCCTTGTCCAGCACCTTGGGTCCTCTCGCTGGCCACTCTGCTGTCCTCCCCGCTCGAGCCGGACGATAGACAGGTCCCGCAGATGAAGAACTGAAACGGGGCTTAGTGTTGTTCCTTTCCTGCTGCGCCTGGCGCTCCAGCTTGCGCTTGCGATCCATCCTACCCCTCCTGTTCTCCGGAATCGGTGCGCGATCCACTAGGGACTGAAAGTTCACAAAGTCCCTAGACTCCAAAGCATAAGCAAGACCATCATTCAGTCCCTCGAGGAAGTGCTCTTGCTTCTTCTCATCGGTGTCCACTTCTCCTGGAGCATAGCGTGAAAGCTGGGTGAAGCGGTGCGGATACTCACCGACGGACATGGAACCTTGCACCAAGTCCTGGAACTCCTTCTTCTTGACTTTCATGACACCACGAGGAACATGGTGAGCCCCGAAACTGGTCACAAACTCCTGCCAAGTGATATTAGTCGGGTCCCGATGGGCATTCACCAATGCCTCCCACCATTCAGCAGCTGGGCCCTCAAGCTGGTGTGAAGCAAACAAGCACCTTCTCCCTGTCGTTGCACCGAACAACTAGCAGCTTCTTCTCAATGGTCTTCAGCCAGCTCATCAGCATCAAGAGGATCCTTAGCTTGTGAGAATGGCACGGGTTTGGTCCTCCGGAACTCTCCCAACTTATCCCTAGGTGGCGGAGCCGGCGCTTCGTGGTTCTGGTTCCGATGGTTCTCGCTGCTGCATCCGGATCATGTTCTGCTGCATGGTCCGAAGGATCTAGGCTTGCATGGCCAAAACTTGCCCCGCAGTGGGTTCCGGTGGTGCATCCCCATCGTTGTCGTTGTTGTTGTTGTTGCGCCTCGCCATCCGTTGAGTCAAACAGATTGAAAAGTTCACGTCATGTTTGCACGGTCAACAAGGAAAAGATCATGATAAAGATAATCAAGGACATGGTGGAGGTAGAAATAGAGCGACAAGTATAAGAAAAAGAGTAGATAGTAAGAATTAAGCAGGAGATGAGCAATATTATAGGAAATTGGACATATCAACGGGCAACATAGATATTCCATGAGATAGAAATAAATAGCTATGAATGAGTATAAACAAATGATATCGAGAGGTGATAAGGATATAGATAAAAGAACTCAAGAGAGAATATAACCCAAACTAATCCTTTATTAACTCATTAATGTATGATAAACGGATGGTTGTAAGACATGCCTTACATCCCATCGACACTCAAGCAAAAACTCCAAATGACAAGCATCACTCCAAACATTGTAGCAAACCAAGCATGAGGACGTACTAAGACTAAGACTAACTATCGACGGTAAACTTTAACTAACTCGATTAACTACTCGACCTATCCTCATGGACCTAAGTGATGACTCTCCTAGACAACTACTCCTCCGGAGGTGGCGGGGGTGGTGCAGTTGCCAAACGCAGAAGCTCTCCGCGAGGAGGGGAGCTAGGCGGCACAGTGGGTGATGGTGGCGCCTCCTCGTGGTCTTCCTCGTCCTCTTCATCCTCGGGGGTCAGCATCTCATGGAGAGACATGATCCTCTCCTCTTGCTCCTCGTTGCGGCGGTGTAGATCTTCAATCTCATCCAAAGCCTCAGCCAGCATGAAGTCCATAGCTCTAGTGAGGCGCACTTGCTCCCGAAGTCCGTCACTCGTTGTCTCCGGCAGGTGCGGGCATCACCGTAGTGTCCAAGCTGCAGCTCTCTCTGTAGGGGAAGTGAGCAAACCGGGAGTGGCGCATATTAGTGTCCCTCCCGGCGCGTAACACAAGAAGAGCTTGACGAGCAGCATCGCGAATCCCAAGCATCGAAGGTAGATCTTGGGGCGGTGGCGTGGTGCTCACGAAGGGTGCGGCGCATGCCGTCATCTGTGCACCGGCGGTAGAGGATCACCGACACCCTCCACCGGTAGCCTCTTCCACGCAGCGCTGTCCTGGTTCCAATGTAGAGAGGGGCGTCGTGGAAGCCGAGCCCTTGAAGCACGTACGACGCAGTGTTGGGGTAGTAGCCGGCGTGCAGTCCATTGGAGTGAGCCACCATGGCGGGCCGGCACATCCAAGCAGCGCCCTCGGGGATGCGAGTGGGCTGAACAACCACTCGTCTTGCACGGAGTGAGCTTACAACGAACCATCTACAAAGTTTTGAATAGAGGAGGTTAGTAAAGTGTTTTCATAAACAAGAAGGTAGTAAAAGCAACAAGATGAGTATAGATAAGCAAGTTTTAAGTAATATATATAATTTTGAGAATAAGCTTTTCAAATAATAGCTAAGACACGAAGACTCTAACTAAACTAGCGTCCTACGGTTGACACGGCTCGATACCACTTTGTCACACCCAGCCTTAAGGCCAAGACCGAATGCATAGCTATATGTGTGCCAGGATCGGTTAATCACACATATAGAGACAATAGTGAAATAACAAGTATAACCAATGTCATAGTATAACTTATTACATCGTCTCAAGCGTATCTTTATTACATAACTTTATTAAAAATGTCTCAAAGGACTAAACTAAACTCAGCGGAAGACTCCATACGCCACGGGCAATCAACCGGGAAACGCACGCCTAGTAGTAGTCTTCATCAAGGTACCTCCTTTCGGCTTCGAGCAGCAGTAGTGTATAGCAACAGGAAATAGCAAGAGTGAGTACATGTCGTACTCAGCAAGTGTGGGAAAAATGACATGCAAGCTGTATAAAAGGAAAGCCGACACAGGGTTTGCAATAGAAGCACCTATACTAGTCAAGTTAATTAAACAACCTATTTACTATGTGATAAAAGCACCAACAAGGTTACCCCACCTGTTAACCACCGCAAGCTACCCTACTTGCAGAAACCACACTACAGGTTACCCCGCCTCGTAGCTCACCTCACTACAAGTTACCCCGCTTGTAGCTACCAAAGGGTTACTCCACCCAAACCATCCCTCTAGTTCTCGTGAGGATCCAGGCCGTTCGTGACCGTGAACACGGCTGTTAATAACAGCTTTTACACTCTGCAGAGGTTGCACAACTTTACCCACAGTGTCGGTGATTCCATCACTATTCGGTGACTAAAACCTCTATTATGCCAAGCACACTTCCTAAGGTATGAGGCCAAGAGATCACCGCAAGGTCTTTTCTAAGGACTTCCCAGCTTGCAAAACGTCCATGCTAAGGTTTCGCCGCCATCAAAGTGACGCATCACCCAGGGGCCCCCTCTTGCACCGTGGCTTCAAGTACTCCGCCTTTCCTCGCCCGAATCCGTAAGACACCTTCTTCCTTCATCCTTCCTCGACGCTCGCAGAACCGGGAAGCTACCTCGGTACTAAACCTTACCTACCCATTATCAGCCCCGTGCTTTGTGCGGAAGTCCTGGGTTGCCGCTCCAAGAACCGGTCCTTATGATCCCCAACAGGTACTACCGCAGCCCAATAGTACTACTACGAGTACCTGTGCATTCCCGCACCATCATCCACATCCTCTCGTCGGGATCATCTAAGTTCCATGTTGCTAAAAAGCATCCCCCAATTCATGATCATTATGTTCAAGTGAATAATTAATCAAGTTTAGCATTTAGTTCAATTTGAACCCCATTAAAAGCAACTAGCAATGACGTACCCATCCTAGCATACTACACCATAACCAAGGCGACAAGGTAGAATAGGGAACGGGGTATGACACAAATAGGATTCAAGTTAAACAATAATGCATGAAATGTAAATTCAGAAAGTAAGAAAGTAGGCACAATGTGCATCAAGGACACTTGCCTGTCTCCTCTTGCTGCTGCTGCTCAAACTCGGGTCCTGGGAATCCTCGTACTCTTCCTCGTCTATTTTCGTCACGCCGGAAAATACACATACATAGCAAATAAGAAACAGTACACCAAACAATGCCTACTGTCTATGAAAACAGTACCATTAAATAGTACTCGTCACTACGAACTCGTGAGCGCAAGAATCACCTAAATCGGAGTTACGAGCTAAAAGTTATGAACGTTTTAAGATCTAAGGTTTAAATTGTAAAACAGCAGCTTTAGGGACCTATTTGTAATTACTGAAAAATTATAGGGACCTATTTGTAATTATGGAAAGTTCAGGGGCCTAAATGAAAAAGTACGGGACTAAAATATAATTTAGGAAAAACTTAGGGGTGTTTATGTAAAATTACAGGACCTAAACATAATTATAAAATTACTCAGGGGCTTAAGTGTAAGAATTACATTGCTGCGACCTAACGAGATTAAATTATAATTATTAATTAACTTAGGGTTAATTATGTAAAAGTGGGGGGGGCTTCTTTACTAAATATTTAAGACGGCGGGGGTGTTTATGTAAAATGACCGTAACGGTTCGATTAACCTAATCTAAGCCGTAGATCAACGATCCGACGGTTCGGAATTGTCCGGCCGGGGCGGCGGCGGTGGCGACGGCCGACGGGCGGCGGCGCCATGGGAGCTCGCCGGAATTGAGTGGAACCGGGCCTACGGTGCTTCGTTCTCGACGCGGTGAGCACCTACGCGAAGCGGGGAGCACGGCGAACTCACCAAGGGGTCGCGCGACGACGAGAGAGGGCGGGGACGGCTTGCGACGGTGGATGGCGGGCGGAGATGTGCGGCGGCGTCGGGGGAGCGACTCGGGCGACGAGGGGGTGGCGCGTCTTGCGGGCGGCGGCGGTGCGTCTCCGGGAAGGGCGGCGCGCGGTCCACGGGCGGTCCGGGAGCTCCGAGCGGCGGCGCGACGAGCGGCCCAAGCGGCGGCGATGGCGATGGCGGGGGTGAGTTAGGGCTCGAGATTTTGGGGCTTTTGGTTGTGGAAAAACAGAGCATTGGGTGCGGCGCGTTTTATAGGGGTGCGGGCGTGCCACGCACGCCGAGGGTGGCCGGGTTGGACGCGGAATCGAACTCCGATCCGTGTCGGGTTTGGGATGGGCTCTGTTCGGGCTCGGGCGGGCTCTCGTGGGCTGAGTCGGGTGCAGGGCGAGAGGAAGAAGAAGGGAAAGGGGAGAGGGGGTTGGGCCGGAAAGATTCGGCCCATGGCCGAGGGAGGGAGATTATTCTTTTTCTATTTTCTTATCTAATTTGTAATCTAGTTTGTGAGTTTAATTCAAACGAATTCTACTCGGTTTTCAAAATCAAATTTGCAACAAATAAAACCTAATGCAACTATCAGCATGAATGCAACATACAATTATTTTATAAATAATAAAAAATTCATTTTATAGAAATTAAATACTTATCCTAGGCTAACTTCTAGCATCCTAATAAAATAAATCAAATTTTATTTTATTGCAAATTTTGAAAAAAGACAGGGGTGTTACAAGCGTCCGGCCTGCTCCATACACATGGGGAGGTAATTAGCTAGCACAAACGTATCTGCCGACCGGATGGCGGTAGTATACATGCGAAGCCACTCGGCGAGGAGGTGCTTTGTCGTCATACTTATCAATGGCCCCGAGGCTTAAATCCCCGGGGTATTTGCAAATGCATAAATCTCGCGTGAAAGCGGGGATCACGGAGTACTCATCATCTTCCGGACCGGTCCGGACCGGTGAAGGGGATCGTCGACGAGGGTAGTGCCGATAGTTACGATCCCTATCATCATCGGAGTAGTCGTAGTATCGGTCATCTTGATGTCTATCTCCTGAACCATCCCGGCGGTCGTTGTTCGCCGGTTGTGCGATCCGTGAAGGAGGAGGCGGAGGCGGAGGCGCCGGTTGACGATCATTGTTATCTCGTCGAGGCTCCCCATCTCTGTCTCGTTTGTCTCGTCCTCTTCGGTCTCCGGTATCACGACAATCGTCTCTTCTTGGCCGGTCATCCCAATGAGCATGTCGGTTGCCTTGCCCTCGTTGATCATTGCGCGAAGGATTTCCACCGGGGGCGGCGCCGAGCGGTCGGTCCACGCCGAGGCGAATTAGTCACATGCGGGCGAGGTGGGGCAAGATCCCGCGGACGATCATCCACATGACCGGTCCGACGCCTCTCATCTTCTTCTTGTCTCCGGCGCTCTTCAATTCTCTCGCATGGCGATCGATAAGGACGTTACGAGCGTCACGATTGCCATTGAGTGGTACACGCAAATCTTGGTCCGGAGCTCGTTCACGTGCGTCCGCGATCGGGGTGTGTCGAGGCTCAAGCCTTCCGCCGAAGAAGCTCCTTCGGACCGGGCTCTCGCAGGTCGCTCCGAGCGAGAACGTGAGCGGCTGGAAGATTCCGATCTGTCGTGAACATGTTGATTTGTTTGTAGAGCAGCTGCGTCTACCAAATTCAAAGCACGTTGCAACCCTGGCATTGCATTGAAGACTTCTTCCGGTATTGTCTCAAGGATTTGCTTCACTCCCACGATGTTGTGGATCGGCGACGTGAAGACCCGAGCGTCGTTTAATTCCACTTCCATAGAGCTCAAGTCCAATGCTCGCTTGAAGAACGATGGCGCCTTACGCTGCGGCATCCATGTCGGTTGTCATATCCTGGGGACGTTTCTTCCGAGTCCCCGGACTGCTCGAGCAGCGGGCCCGTGGCGGGGAGCGGTCGTAGGAACGCTTCCTCCGGCCTGACCGGTACTAGCGACGTTTGCGCGATGATTCGCGGCTGAAGGTTGTGGAGGTTGTTCATCTCCATCCGCTTCGTTCGTTTCGCGGCGACGACGATCGGATTCGTCTCTCGCCATCCTAGCTTCTTCAGCAGCAGCTTCCTCGGGAGAAAGTTCTTGGAGGATTGGTCCCGTCATGAACACTTGGAAAAAGGTCGGAGATCCTTCCTCGAAGTCTTTATTAAGACCGGAAGAACTGCTGAGCGTTACGGACCGGGTACCGGTGCAGGGCATGAGCGATGCGGTGATTCGCGCTAAAGCTACGTCGGATCCGCAAGGTTTCAAACAAGAGGTGTCAACTGTGGTAGGTGATCGCGTTTCGAAGCTGCGGCCCGACTACAAGTCGGATTCATCAGACGTAACTTTCCGGCGGAATCAGCTTCAAAGTCGAGAGACCCGAAGCAGATCTTGAAGCCGGGTACGAAGCCGACGACGAGCGAAGAAGCCATCGAACTCACTGGAAACTCGCCGGGACCCCTACCGGCGCGCCAAATGTCGAGTCTTAAACTACACACTAGTACTACCCGGTCCCTCGCGAGCGTGGAATTCGATGGTGCAACACACGAAACACACGGGAACACGAGATTTTAGACAGGTTCGGGCCCCTCGAATTGAGAGTAATACCCTACGTCCTGTATGTTATGTATTGCCTTTAGCGGATTGCTAATTGCAGGATCTCGAGAGAGTTTTCGGGCGGTCCCTGCTCCGCCTTATATATCCGGCGGAGCTAGGGTTACATGCGAGTCCTTGTCGATTACATGGATTACATATACGGAAACTCTATCTCTAACTTTCCTTACTAATTCAGAGTCCTAATAGACTACAAATTATTCCCTAACTTGCTTCTCAAGTTACCATATGCCGGTCTTGATACCCGCCTCATCTTCATACCGGTATATGGAATCCTCTGTCATTCCGGACCGGTTAGATACCGATCCGTTGGCCATCTCTATCACCTTTATCTTTATTGATTCGTTACCATCTCTTTGCGCATCTATTCCTTTATCATATGTATACCCATAAAGCAAGTATACGACAGGTGGAGGTGTGCTTGGACTTAAAATTTTACCCTTGCTGGAATGTGTTGTTTCCTGTGAGCCCTTGCCTTTCCTTGAAATATCCAAGCATGTATAACATTGTTGCTAGGTAGTGTGACTTGTTGAGTATATGTACTCATGGCTTTAGCACTTTGTTTTTCAAGCGATAGTGGTTCAAGCTTCAACTCCAAGACGTCGTCAACTTGATTAGAAGAAGCGTGAAGATGGAGAAGAAGGGTTCCTCCTACACTCAAGCTGCTTGTGGAACTTCATTCACTACGAAGACTTTCGCTACGTTCAAGTTGAAGATTTGCTTCCGTCGTCAACGATACTTAGTGCTTCGCTTCCGCTAGTAATCTTGTGTTGCTTTCTTGGCCTACATGTTATGTCCTTGTATTCGAATGTTGTAATGTTATTCTCCTTAGAATAATATCTTATCTTGTTTTTCATGTCTTAATTCATATGCTTTTATGGTTTTAAGGTATTCAATCGTGTTGGTTGTACAAGTCATCCTTTTGGGAATGACTATGAGGTACAAAAGCACGAATTTCACCTTTGGTGAAAAACTCGACCCGTCACACTCATAAACTCACATCCAAGACTATATTCCTTTGCAAAAGACAAGAAAATCTCAGTTGCTCAGTTCATCAATAGTGATACGGTAAATGAAAACTTCCACCTACCACTCTCACAACAGGCCTATGAAGAATTACAATTACAAAGCCTCAACATGATCAGCAGTGAATTACAAAACACCCTAAAGACACCGGGTCCTACATCCGGGGAACAGCCACATACACTTCCAACAAATTCTATAACCTAACATTCCAGTCGATCACACCAGCACAACCCTTCTCCTCGATCTGGAAAATGAAAACACCGAAAAAAAATCAAAATCTTCCATTGGCTACTGTTTAGAGACAGATTGAACTCCAGAAATCTGCAAAAAAAAAATACTACAAGATCGACAATGATGACTTCAGTTGTGCCCTCTGCACCTCTGGAATAGAAGAATATACTTATCACCTCTTCTTTCTTTGTCCCTTCGAGTGTCAAGTGCTAGGATTATCTAAACATCCATTGGGACCACTCCCTTTATTTCTTTGACACCATAATGCAAGCAAGAGACCACTGGACCAATAAGTACTTCATGAAAATATTTGCTACAACAGCTTGGGAACTGTGGAGACCAACCTTTATTAGCTCCATGAGGCTTCAGCTATACAGATATAAGAATGAGGAAAATACAGAATTAGAGCAATGGGTAGACTCTCCGACTCAGCATCCTCTTTTTTCCTTCTGTACAGTAAAGCTCCTTTCTTTTTATTTTTGTTATTGCTTATAACTCTCTCCTACCTTTTTCTATATATATAACCCTGCGCTATTGGGTACCCTAGATATATTCAGTACCCAGGCCACTCTTAGTCACATGGGTGACCCAGGCTAACCAAGTCACATCATCCACATATGCAACCAGGATGCACCGCTTCCATGCACTTAAAACCGGCAATTAGATGCACCGCATGCATGCAATTAAAACCAAAGCGCGTCCTTTAATCTTTCATTTGAGCACGCATGCAAGCAAAGCACGTTACTGCCGGAAAAAAACACTACTAGAAAAATGGCCCGTAGCGGCGGGCCAAAAACCACCGTAGCGGCGGGTATGGCAGCTCGCCGCTACGGCTCCGCAGCTACAAAGAATCATCAATAGCGGCGCAAACATCATCAACCGCCGTTAAACACAAACATAGTAGCGGCGGGTAACCTCATCACCCGCCGATACGGTTCCCACAAGAAACAAAAAAAAGCCCGCTAGGCCCATGCTAGGCCCACGCTACCCACGCCGCCCTTGAAGAAGCATCGAGCTCGCCGTTGCCGCGAGGTTGGAGGGGGCGTGGCTGGATGCGAGCCCTGGGGAGCCACCGTCGCTGCCGGTGGGGGGGGGGGCTAGATCCACCCTCCTCGGGAGCCGCCGCCGCCACCGGGTAGGGGATGCGGTCGGATCCTTCTCCTCTCCACGAGAGCCGCAATCGTCGTCGGGTGGGGGTCCGTGGCTGGATCCGGGCCCTAGGGAGCCGGCGTCGTCGCCAAGTGGTGGGCGCGGCTAGATCCGCCCACCGTCGTGTGGGGGACGCGGCCGGATTGAGCCGCCGCCGCTGCCCGGTGGGGGATGCGACCGGATCGAGCCTCCGCCGCCGCCGAGTCCAGCCCGCCCTTGCGAGGCCACCGCCTCCGGTCGGTTGCGCTCGGTCGCGCCGAGGCCGGAGGAGGGGCGGCGGGAGGAGGGGGAGGGGCGGCGGGAGGAGGCGCCATCCCCGCGCGTGTTCCCATTGATTGGAGAAGAGTCGATTGGAGAGAGAGAGAGAGAGAGAACTAGGAGGTCAAGATCCGAGGAGGCTGGGGTGCGGCGGCCGATGACCGGAGGTGGTGAACCGAGGGCATTTTATAATATTTGGGTAGGATTTGGAGTGGGCTGGGCTATAGCGGCGGGCCATTTTGTAGGCCGTCGCTACATAGATTTGTAGTTGCGGCCCATAAGGTGGTCCGCCGCTAAAAATCACCGCGATTTTTAACGGCGGATCACAATAACCGGCGCCGCTACGCCATTTCTACTTGCGCCGCTACAATGCCCATTTGTGGTAGTGAAATTCCCTGCATACCGACCGCAAACCGGTGTCGTGCGGCCCCGATCCGGATATCCGCCACGTGGACACGTGCACCGATCGACGCCCATCAGCAATCGGCTCGGTTTATTCTCAATGTCCGGCTCAATTGACGCACGCTCCTCCTCCTATTCGACTTCCTAGCATCATTGGATCGGCTCCGGGCGTCGAATGACATCAAACCCTCAGCCCTAGCAAGCGGCATGGAGGCTGACCTCAAACTCTAACCAATCCTTCGATTCTTCCGTTCTTGCTGCAAACATGGCAACTGGAAATCGTGATGCAACGCAGGCTTGTTCTGCTTCTATCGGTTGTTAAATGCAGCTTTTGTATCCTTCAGCGTACCCGAGCGGTCACCCGGCCGGGCACCCAACGCTTACCATTCAACAAGCTTCTATCGGTTTGTGCACTGCAGGGTCCGAGCTAATGACCCCGACTCCGAGAGCGGAGGTAGCCAAGGGCCTCGGTGACACCTGTTGGGAAGAAGGTTCGGTCCGGGGAATCGGAGCTCGGGGCGCATGGGATGGTGGCCGGGGAGGAGGCGGGCTGCGGCGGCCGCGGGAGCAGCCGTGGGGAAGGGGTGGTGGAGATCGATGAGGACCTTCACACAGCAGGCAGCTCGTTGTCTATCAAAGGGAGACGATGCGGCTGCTCTTCGCTTCAAACGTGCTCATCTCTCGGCCTCGAGTAGCTTTGGTGACGAAGCATCGAGAATTGGAAGGTTAATCTCAGCAGAACATGCCTATGTTGCATCACGATTTTCAGTTGCCGTTTTTGCAGCAAGAACGGAAGCATAGAAGGATTAGTTAGAGTTTGAGATCAACCTCCATGCCGCTTGCTAGGGCTGAGGATTTGATGTATTTCGACGCCTGGAGCTGATCGAACGATGCTAAAGTCGAATAGGAGGAGTCGTGTGCGTCAATTGAGCCGGGCATTGAGGATAAACCGAGCCGGTTGCTGATGGGCGTCGATCGGTGTACGTGTCCACGTGGCGGATATCCAGATCGGGGCCGCATGACACTCGGTTTGCGGCCGGTATGCAGGGAATTTTTTCCCGTTACTGCCAGCCCATAATATTTCCTACAGTTTTACTAATCTTTGTTTTGCTTCCAAAATCAGTATTCAACTGCAGCTGCGTGCTTTCATTGGTAGATATCTTTGACAAGTAACTTTGTAATATTACTATGTACAAAACAAAATCGGTAGGCAATATTGTCTTTTTATAGTATTCTTGCTCTTTTAGCAAAAGTGTACGTGAAAAACAATTTAGTGTTTGATAAATACAAACACATATTTTACAATTAAAGATTATGTAAGAGCCAAGAGACACCACCAAAACGCGATGACTCCCCCTCCCGCCCGCCCTCCATCGTCCTACCCGCCGCCGCTACGACCCTACTCGCTGCCGTCCTCCCTCCCCTAGCCATGCCTAAACTCTCCGCCGTCGCGACATGGATCTTCAGCTGCTGGATCTTAGCTCGGGCATTCAACTTCAGCAGCGGATCCGGGAAAAGTTCAGATCCCCCGTTTCGCCTTACAAGGGGCGCGTTCAAAAGGCCTTCTTCCTGGTGGTGTCAATAGGCCGCTGCAAGTTCCGGCTGTCAAATGAGGTGGTGGCGAATCTTCTCCAAGCTGCGCTCGAAGGAGTGGCTGATCGCTTTGATGTAACGCAATTGGACGATCGAGTTTTTCGGTTCTCCGTGGCCACGAAGGAGGTTGGTTTCTTTGTCTACAATCTCGGATCTTTTGAGTGCAAAGACTTCAAGATCCATTTCCACCTCTAGGGCAATGGTGGCCCTCAATCGCTTCGGGAACAAAAAGCCCGGGAAAAGGAGCAGGATGATCGGTGGACTCTCGTTCAAAACAAGAAAGGGAAGGCCAGTTCTTACGCCGACGTTGTTCGGGATAAACAAATCATTCATAATCGGCCGAAAGTTACAGGTGCAAACTCTATCCCCCTTGGCCCTTCTTCTTTTATCCGATCAACTCCTTTGAAGTCCTTGCATTTGATCCCAAAATCCACTCGTGTTTGATCGACTCCGATTTCCACGATCATCGGCTTTTGATCGATTAGTTTTTCCGCCGAAAAAGTCGCGGTCTCTTTTGAATTTTGAATCTGGCCGGAATCAAAGGGATAAGAATAAGCCTTCCTTTCCTCGAAGCATTTGATTCGACAATCTAAACCAATTGGCCCGACTCTCCAATGGAGGCCCAAAGTCCTTTGCTCCCTTTGTCAAGTCCCTGGTCATGTGGCGGCCCATTGCAAGAAAAATAGCCGTCTTTTACGTGCCAAATGCGGAAACCACGGTCACCTGGATTTTTTCGTAAACAAATGGCGACAAACAAGGGATCCTTCCCCCTTCGGTTGAGATCCTTTTCCTCCGAAGTCGCTTCGACTTCCTGGAATAGCACCCGGGTTAGTTCCTGGTTTAGGCAGCCAAGGCCTATGACAGCTGGGGCTTCGTCCGGTGGCCCCGGTGTTCGGTGATTGGGGGTCTGTCGGTCGAATAGTATTGGGTCAGCCGAATAAATCTTCGCAGGGTCCTCTCGCTACGAGAGCCTTCTCCCTCAACTGCATTAGTTCTTGGGAACCAAAACCCTGCCATAGACCCCGCAATCGCCTTTCGTCGCCCTTTAGAGCCAGCCGACATGGCTTACCAAGGGGTGATCCGGCCCCTTTTATGCCGGAGAACTACACTAGACAAGCGGTCCCGGGAAGAAGGGCGATGGTTCGCTCCTTTGCTCGTCGGCTGCTGGAGCGAGGAGCATAATGAGGTCGCCATTGTTACCTTTGCGGATTTTCACCCGGGTCAGCTCTCTTGGGAAGAGATTCGGGATTTTCTTGGTGATTTCCTCAGCTTGTATAAACGCATGGTCTTCAATAGCATCCAGCCTTGTCATCTAGGTCAAGCTTATGTTCGTCTTAGTGTTGCACTTGATAGGGATGCTCCGGTTCGTGGTAGTCCGCATCCATGGAATGGTCAATACCTCACTTTTGTCAAACATGATGATGGTCGCAACCATAGGAACTTACAGTTTAATCATGAATGTTGGCTCATGCTGCTTGGATTTCCCATGGATTATTGGCATCGTGAAAACATTGAGTCTGCCATTGCTACTTTTGGTAGACTCTTAGTGTGGGAGAGAGATGACGGGCACCTTGCCCGCATTATCATCAAAGTTAGAGTTTTGTCTCTAGAGGAAGTGCCCAGATTCATAGTTATCTCGGATGGTGAAGGGTTTGTCGGAGAGTCATGGACTGTTCAATGCGAAATTCTTCACGGGACATGTTAGGGTACATACCCCAAGATGAGAACCCTGTACCGGATATCCCCGATGATCGGGAACCACCCTTTGATTTCTTAGGGTATGGTCAGCAAGTAATTCCACCAGGTTTCCAACAGAACTTAGATAACAATGTTGGAGCCTTACTCGCAGAATGCCCTAGGGAACCCTGCGAACTAGCCTAATTGGGAAGGCAATGAAAATGTAGCCCAGATTGCAGCACCACCATTAAACAATGTACACTTGCATCATCGATTCCTCAGCCCTTTGATCCGAATGTTGTGGTTGAAAATGAGGGGATAGAAGATGTGGCTGTAGGAGAAGGTTTTGTGGAGTTAAATGACTTTGATAATGGGATGATTGAGGGTGATGATCCAGGGATGCAGGTAGATGCTAACAACCTCCCAACGAATTGCCCTATCGTTCTCAAATGGATCCTCCCATGGTTCAATTGCAGATCTCATCCCTCTCCCGAGACCTCAACGTGCTACCGGAGCAGGATGCTTCAAATGAAGAACAGTTTCCCCTTCGAGGCTGCTCGGCAAGGTAGTGAGGAGGTTGATCAGCCAGCTGTATTCGTCCCTGAAGATGTTCCAATGGAGGACCTTATGTCACCCAATGCTTCGATGATCAGCAACCTTTGCTTCATGCAGCTCAAAACACATAGGGGTATCTCCAAGTTGGAAAAGCTTTACTGTAGTTTAACTTTCAAGCTGACCCAGGATATGAAAGCTATCCGAATAATAACAGAGACTTTAAAAGCACAGCTGAAGAAGTTAGATTATGGGCCAAGTTTTTTTCTCCTTTGAATGGGTCACCCTCTTCCATCGAGCATACCAGTTGGATGGAGTCCTTTCTTCACCAAAACCCTTCTCTCTCCAAAACACTTTGAGTGGGCACAATCCTTTATCACCTCTAATGCTTGGTCTTGCATCACATCTCATGGGGGTCCGCTTCGGTTCCTTTTTCCCTTCCACAGAGCTGTCCGGAAGAATTTTCTCCCAAATGTCCGAATGAAACCGACAAGGACCTTACTAAAGGCCTGCAGGAGGAAAGGTATATGGCAGCTGCATTACCCTCTCCGGAGGTATCACATGGCTTAAAAAAGCCTGAATCTCCTCAATCCTCCTTGCCGGAATCTCTAGACCACTCGAGAAATCAACCGATCCGGAGGGAAAAAAATAATTTTGGTGGATTCGGATGTTAGGAGAAGTGAAAGGATCAAGGACAAGCATAAAGGCTTCAAAAATGGATCCTGTTCCGAGTAAAGATTGCTTTGCCTGCAATTCGGCGCCACCAACTACGAGTAATAAGGTCATAAGAAGTCCGGGTACTGCTTTTGGCAAGATGGCTCCTGAGGAGCTATCCGATGAAATCTTGGCAAAAAGAAAGGTGGAAAAGTCGGGAAAACCACTACTGAAGCTGGTATAATTGGAGAAACAAGCCAAGCTCATGAGCAGCGAGGCTAAAGAAGCCAAGAAAGGAAGGGTGAAGATCAAAGCCTCTTCCCTGGAGATTGGTGATCCTAATGACAAGCAGCCAAAGAAGAAGCCCAAGCGAGTAGAAGACTCTTGATCTTTTACTTGTATTTTGCTGGTCCGGTCATGTTTCCGGACTGATTTCTCTTTGTTTTCTTCATCCGAGATAGATAGGTTTGGTAATGGGTTATCTAGGCCGTCTACCACGCTTATCCCGACTCTGTTTTTTATGGTCTCTCTTAAGCTGTCCCGCAACCAGTATGGTGGACAATGTGCTTTGCATCTAAATGTTCGAATCCTTGTGGGGTGTGCCGTGATGGTCTTTTTATTCCTCTATTTTCTTCTATTCTGTCATCCAAAAGTATATCACATGATAGCCCCATTTCCACACACGTGGTGTGTGGGGAGCCCTGCTACATCATATTTGTGCTTAATGGATAATCACAACTCTAGAAAATGGAAAGTTCTATGTTGGAACATAAGGGGGATTAATTCACATAAGAAATGGGAGGTCTGTCGAAGTAAAATAACAGAGTCTCGGTGCGACATAGTCCGTATTCAAGAAACCAAAAGGGAACTTTTCGACCTTGCATATCTCAAGAACTTTTGCCCGGTTGCTTTGGACTGTTTCGAATACCTCCCATCTCAAGGTGCCTCCGGTGGTATCTTAATAGCATGGAAAGGAATAAGTTTGTGGGAAATAAGATTTTTCAGAATAATTATGCCATTTCGGTGGAGTTTATGTCTTTACACTCGGGTGCACAATGGATTTTAACAAATGTGCATGGACCTTGTACTCCTCAAGAGAAAGTCCTTTTCCTTAATTGGTTACAAAATGTGAACATGCCCGATGATGTTGATTGGTTGATTGTGGGAGATTTTAATTTGATCAGAAATAGCACTGATAGGAACAAGCCTGGAGCAAATATATTTGAAATGTTTGCCTTTAATGAAGCAATCAGCAGTCGGGGCTTAGTAGAACTGCCACTGAAAGGAATGAGATATACCTGGAGTAATAAACAGCAGGACCCTTTGCTTGAAAGGCTGGATTGGTTTTTTACCTCAGCACAATGGACTTCTCATTACCCAGGAACTTGCTGCTACACTTTATCAAGAGATACATCAGATCATGTACCTTGTGTGGTTTCCATCAACACAGATATTCCAAAATCTAAGGTGTTTAGGTTTGAAAATTACTGGATGGAACATCATGAATTTCTGGAAATAATGAAAAAAGGTTGGGAGTTACCAGTATTCACACAAGACAAAGCAAGAAGAATAGTGGCCAAATCCAAAAATCTTAGAAAAGTTTTTAGCGTGTGTTTGGTTTTAGGACCAAGTGGGATGG
Source organism: Chloris gayana (assembly GCA_031894775.1). Classification (NCBI taxonomy): domain Eukaryota; kingdom Viridiplantae; phylum Streptophyta; class Magnoliopsida; order Poales; family Poaceae; genus Chloris; species Chloris gayana. The sequence continues at coordinate 71,384 of JAUNZO010004677.1, read as the reverse complement.
GACGGAACCATCCTATTTTTCTGGAATGGAACCGTCCCACTTTATGTTTGGTTAGAGGGATGGGATGATCCCTGTTTTCTGTTTGATTGGAAGGATAACAGGGGACAAAATCATTCCATTTCTTGTTTGATTGGGGGACAGGACTAGAATCGGTGGATATGGTCACCTTCTCATTCACATGGTGAAGTTACCCACGCAAACATAATTTATACATCAAACTTGAGAACACACGCATACATCTTTTCTACATTCATGCGACTATCTCTTGGAGGAAAAAAATTACAGCAACAAATATTTACATAACTATAATTTAATATGTCAAGGATATGTCATATTGATCACCATAACAGGTTCACACACATAATAGCAGGTCCACGTCTAACCCTTACACATAATTAAGCCACTTTTCATAGTTTAAGTGGTACAACCAAAATGATAGTGAGAACCCAAAGTGCATTGTTTATAGGTTACATCACTTTTGTTTCCGATCAACCATACAAGTCATCTCTAGTTTCCAGGAAATTTCTCACTAACCCACTTGGCAATGAAGTTCAGCTGGTACACAAATGGCGCGGTGTAGAAAGCTCTACCAATGTGTGGGTTTTCAACTAGATGAGCATAATAATATGACTTGTGTGTGTCATCAAAACCCGGAAGGTCTTGTACCTTTTGAATCAAGTCAGGTGGCAAATCCATATTTCCTGTAGCACACTTCTCTATAGCTTGAGCCAGCTCTGTCACCGGTGCATGTGATTGCACCAATCAACCCTTCTGTGTCTTCATTTGTTTCAGCGAGCTTCGCCCTCTTGTTGGGTCTAGATGCCGATGATGTTGCCCCATTATCCTCCGGAGGTGCTGCCTCAACATTGCCATCATTTTCAAGTTCAGTTTCTTCGAGTGCCTAGAGTGCAACTAGAGTCTTTTGCAAACTTTCCGGTAGCCATGCTATTTCCAAAGATTGTAGCCATTTGAACATAGTTCTCAAGAGGTTTGTTGAAAAAATCAGCATCAGATTTGTGATCCTAGAAATGATGACATCAAGTTATGGTTACTATAGGAAGAGAAGATTGTGGGAGACAATAGTAGTTGCGTGAAAAAGAATTTCAAGACAGCAATATAAAAGGCAAATAACAGCTACATATCTACCTTAATGTAGTCATTGTAGTGGTCGGCATCAAGAGTAATAATGCAATTGTCTTCATCCCAACCAGAAGCACTCACTTTCCTAAGTCTGCATAACCTTCCATACCTTTTTTGCCAGTACTTCAAATGATTTTTAACTTGCTCACCAGATCTCTTGGTATTGAACTTTTCATTGACGGCCCTAGCACAAGCATTGTAATGTAGCATCTTGAAGCCACTTGAGGTCTTAGCACCACTTGCCACTATATCGGACAGGTTAGACGAGCATGAAAGCGGACATGGATGAGGCTCGGACCCTAAAGTAAGGATCCCACCTTGGGCTCCCTGCTATTTTGGTTGGAGTCTCCAATGATGGTGGTCTAATTAGTTCAGCTCGCAGCTCACCAATGGCATGAAGCACTTTGTTGAAATACCGGCTAACCGTTTCTCCAGATCTGTCATAATTGGTGCCAACTAATCTATTCCTAAGATTATGACCCACTGTATTTAGGAACATAGCCACTTGTTGCTCAACACACATATGGATTGTATCTTCAAGCAAAGCACGATTCCTAAATACCATACAAAAGCGAAAGAATCGTGCTCTATTAAGTCTAAGCATGTTCATACAGGTTGTGTCATTCTTCCAAATTCTTGTGTTTAAGTAGTCGATTCTATGCCTATCTCTTTCTTCCATTGGCCCATAGGTAATTGGTTCTCTCAATTCACCCCTCTTCCTTTTTCTAGAATGAATAACGATAGCCATCATTGATAGCAACATATGTACTGCAGCAGCAAAAATTACAACCTTGAGCCTTTGGTCCATCTACAATGCACATGCAAAACAGTACAAAAATCTATCAATTTTTCATGCCACGGCAAAGAACAAGTCACAGCTTGCAGTACGCCACATTAAAAATACTATTGCCTGCCAGCTACTTGCAAAAATAAAACCGACACATGAGCCTGGTTTCATGGAACCCACGGAGCTAGAAATCTTGGGAGATGAACGAGGTTGCAATACCTTGGGAAGTGCAGATCCACGGACTTGTGCAGGTAGAAGACGATTGGTTGTCGCTACAGGCCGGAGATGGCAGTTCAAGGCGGACAGAGTTGCAGCAGAGACGAATCGAAGGCGGAGTTGAGGCGGAGCCCGGTCTTCAGACTGCAGGGAAGGCCGACGGGAAGGAAGACCAAGGGGAACAGCAGCCAGGCGAGGGAGAAGAGAGGAGGCGTCGTCCGTGCCGCGTCGGCGCGCTCACCGGCGGCGGATCCGGGCGTCGGCTCCCGGTCGCCTCTCCTGCTCGGGCTTAGTTTTTTTCTTTTTCTTTTTCTCAATACGATGGAGGTAGGTGAGAAGATAAGCGGTGACCGAGAGGGCTCCCGCGCGCCTCGCGAGCGTTCCCACGCTGGTGGGACGGATTGGTTCGATAGTTTTTGAGAGAATCGCTCGGTTCCGCATATCGTCGAATATTCGCCCCACGGACCGACCCATCCCACCATGGACCCAGAAACAAACACGGCAAAACGAGGGACCGAATGGTCCCGTCCCGTCCCGTCCCTCGCGATCCACCGAAACAAACACACACTTAGAGAATGGAGGTCCAAAATTGTTAACCTAGCATCTGCCATTGCCAACACAAAATCAATCATACTTCTGCTGGACACCCTGGAGGAATTCAGAGATCTTTCCCTCCAAGAATGGAACTTCGAGAGATATTGCCCAAAATCATTTGGAGAAACTATTGCATTGGCAAAAGCTTTATTGGCAACAAAGAGGGCAGATTAAATGGGTAAAATTTGGAGATGAGAGCACACAATTTTTTCATGCTAATGCCACAATCAAACTAAGAAGGAATCAAATTACTTTTCTCATCAATGGGGATGGTGCACAGGTATCTGGTCATGATGATAAAGCCGAGCTCTTATGGCAGGCCTTTAAAGAAAGACTAGGCACCTCTGATTTTGACCGTATGCACTTCAATCTGAATACTCTCATTCAACACATACCCAACCTGGACATTTTGGATGAGCCTTTCACAACAGAAGAAATTGATGCCATAATTGCTGCAACTCCAAACCATAAATCACCGGGACCTGATGGCTTTAATGGGGAATTCCTCAAGAAGTGCTGGCCAACTATCAAGAAGGACTTTTATGATCTATGTCAGGCTTTCTATCATGGGAACATCTGTATGCAGAGCATCAATGGCTCCTATGTAACCCTCATACCAAAAAATGATAGCCCACAGATAGTGGGGCACTATAGACCAATTTCGCTCCTTAATTCCTCGGTGAAGCTCTTAACAAAAATCATTCCTGACAGATTGCAGACTGTTATTCGGCAAATTGTGCATTCAAATCAATATGGATTCATTAAATCCAGGTCCATCCAGGATTGCTTGGCTTGGTCCTTTGAGTACTTACATATGTGCCATAAAAGTAAAAAGGAGATAATTGTGCTGAAGTTGGATTTTGAAAAGGCTTTTAATAAAATTGAACATGAAGTTATCATTCAGATTCTGCAGCATAAGGGTTTTGGGGCAAAATGGATTTCTTGGATCTCAAATATCTTGAAGTCTGGTACCTCTTCTGTCCTACTCAATGGAGTCCCTGGGAAAACATTCCATTGTAGAAGGGGAGTTAGACAGGGTGATCCTCTCTCTCCTTTACTTGTTTGTTCTAGCAGCTGACCTACTGCAATCAATCATTAATAGGGCAAAGGATCGGGGCTTATTACATCTGCCTTTACATCTAGCTTATTCCTCGGATTTTCCAATTGTGCAATATGCCGATGACACATTGCTTATAATGGAGGCATGTCCTAAACAGCTCTTTGTTCTAAAGGCTCTCCTCAACACCTTTGCTGAATCCACTGGTCCGAGAGTAAATTACTCAAAATCCATGATGGTCCCCATTAATGTCACAGCGAGAGAAAATGGAAATTCTAGCAAATACTTTTGGATGTGTACAGGGCTCTTTTCCTTTTACATACTTGGGATTACCTCTAGGGCTAACAAAACCTAGAGTTGCAGACTTTGAGTTTCTTGCTATGAGAATAGAAAGAAGGTTACTCTCAACATCAATGTTTCTAACACAAGCTGGCAAATTAGAGATGGTCAAATCTGTGCTCTCTTCTTTGCCCACCTTTTATATGTGTACTCTTTTATTGCCTCCAACAGTTATAGAGCAAATAGAAAAATACATGAAACACTGTTTTTGGAGAGGTGCTGACATGAATGCCCGAAAACCAGCTCAAGTGGCTTGGAAAACAGTGGCAAAACCAAAGAACCAGGGAGGACTAGGGGTCAAAAGATTAAGAGTACAGAATACTGCCCTTCTTATGAAGAATATTCACAAATTCATAAACAGAGTAGACTTGCCATGGGTTAATTTACTATAGGAATCATATTATTCAGATGGCTCCCTTCCTGGACAAAGGAAAAGAGGGTCCTTCTGGTGGAGGGACATATTAAAGTTATATGATCAGTTTAAAGGTATTGCTTTTGCGCAGCCTGGTGATGGCAGATCAGTGGTATTATGGTCTGATCAATGGCACGGCTCAGTGTTGCAGCATGATTTTCCTGAACTTTTTTCTTTTGTCAAGAACAAAAATCTTTCTCTACATGATGCACTACAAGGAGAGCTGCATGATTTATTTAACCTCCCTCTTTTAGTCGAAGCATATGAGCAATATCAGCAACTCTCTATCATCTTGCAAAACCTGCATCCGGAGGAAACAAATGATGTGTGGTATTACATCTGGGGATCTTCTTCTTTCTCAGCAATGAAAGCTTATAATTGTCTCATGGGTCATACTGCCATCCATCCAGCACATGGTTGGATTTGGAAATCAAGCTGCCAAATGAAACATAAAGTTTTTTTCTGGTTAATTGTGAAGGACAGAGTGAATACAAGGGGTATGCTAAAAAGAAGGAATATGGTTTTGGACTCTTATACTTGTGAAATGTGCATCCGGCAACTGGAGGAAACCTTAGAGCATCTTTTTCTCCGTTGCAATTTTGCAAGAGCATGCTGGGCTAGTATTGGTATTTCAGTGCCTAGAGTGAACAGAGATCACCTAGCACTCATCAAAATCATAAAGAGACGCATTGGGCTTCCATTTGCAATGGAGATCATAATTTTGATGACATGGTCAATCTGGGTGACCCGAAACAATTGGGTTTTCAACAATGTTGATCCAACTGTGGCATCATGCAAAGCAAAGTTCTGCAAGGAGTTTAAACTCTTGCTTCTTAGAGGGAAGAAGAAATATTTTCCAAGAATAGAAGAATGGCTACACTCAATTTAATCCTTTCATTTTTTTCTGGTGTTTTTTCTTTTCCTTTTTGGTTGTACATCAACTTTCTATTATAGAGTTTTAATAAATAATCAGTAGGAGCCTTGCTCCTCCTGTTCCTTTCAAAAAAAAACAATTAAAGATTATGTTGAAGCTCAATGATCAATAACTAAAAAGGACAACGTCGTTGATTATAAAATTCTAATGTGATAAAGCATAAACATTAGGGGTCAAATGCATAAATTCATAATAGATATAATAAGACTTCTAGTTGTACAAGTCATGATGAGTCCCAAAATCTTTACTAGTAAAGAGTAAATCGTCATGCCCGAGGGAACAATATTTATATGTTAAGATCTAAAATTCTCAGTTCTATTGTATATTTTGCTTTCATTTATAACCATGAAAACCTTTCTTTGTAAATATAAATTAATAATTTTGTTATTAAGGTGACATACCTCAAGTGCAAACAATTCTTAAGCAATTCAATTTTTTATAACAATGGAAACCTTTCTTTGTAAATTTGCATGAACTGTGATAGTAAAAGTAATCCAACTTTTATGGTTGACAGAATCGTACATAGACATATGGACGTTTCACAGCACAACGAGTAATACATCATAATCAAAATGTTGAAATCATAAAATTTGACTTCTAGGAAAAAAAACTGGTGGCGCCAAATAATAAAATCATGTGATTGTGTAATAATCATGTCATATTTTATCAGTAGCTTAATCATAATGAAATGTCAAACTGACAATGCTTAATTAAAACAATTAAAAAAACTTAATAATTCGAATAAATGAAATGTGCATCTTGCCTGAGGTGGCAATACGCCGTAGAAAATATTTTGACAATTCATGCAACCAAATATAGGACATGTATTCTTACAACAAGGACGGTTCCTTATTCATGTTCCCTAACCTTTTTACTCAAATGTTAGTGATTTTTACAAGTCAAAATTGATAATTACAAACATATCATCACGTTCTTCACAAAATACTCTCAAGGTTTATCTTTTGTACAATAATTTATAATATTTTGCAAGAGAATGTTATTCACAAAGATTCTATAACTGTATAAGAAGACATTTTTAAATATTTAAACTCACTATCATAAATTAGTACCATCTACAAAATGATGTCATGTATGAGCCCTTTATTTGAGCATAGCCAAATAAACCGATAACCTTTTCAACCATAAAAATGATGTCATGTAATTGTAGAAAGTGTTAGTTTTACCGTCGGAAACATTGACAATGAAAAAGTATCTCAGTGTGCAAGCATTTTATGGTCACACGTTAATATACCCATGTTAAATATTATTATTTATATGGTTACAACCCTTAATAGTAACATTTTTGCTTTACCCTGTAATGATTTTACGGTCACGAGTTTGTAGCCAAATGCATGAAATAAGTCCACGAGGTCTATGGTTGCCCAAAAGATTTTATGGTTTAAAAGTGATAGGAAGATAATCAATAAACCAACCAAAAAGAGGGATATACGCAACGATTTTTGGCTGGAAGCATAAATTATTTTCACATTTTACTTTGGATATATATGTAAAAAACAATAAACGTTGTCATTTATGTGCCACCTTTTATGCTTAGTTGGTTTTACTTTCATGATTGACTCCATATGGCAGGTACACTACAAAATTACATCTTCACCAATAGTTCTGAAGAATAGTTATGTCCTCTAGTGATAACATGTCTATAGTGCAAGGACATCTTTGAGAGCATTTTTTCTCATGAAGATACTAAGTTTATATTTTATGAAATGATGAATTGTGTTGCATAATTAATTGATAAATTTTCTATTGTCGTAAAAAGAATGCAATATGAATATAAAAAGTCAGTATTATGGTGTGAAAGGTACCATTTGGTTCTAGAAACTAGTATTTGTAAACATAAAACTCCCCGTTGTGACTGCAATAAACAGTTTCTGCATGCATGCAAAACGCACCGGTCATCCCTTCCATTTACTATTTATTCTTATATATATATATATATATATATATATATATATATAATCAATGATTAACGGAAGCTTCGGGGTTGCTGTTTCTATATCACAACTATAATTTTTTTACCTTGTTGTGTTAATAGGTCAATAAAAACATTTTCATGTGATCATAAATTATTATTAAATTTATGGTCAGAACCCTTGACAGTAAAAACTTTATCCTTAAACTAAAGATTTTACAATCACAATGCATAGTTGTAAAACACCATTAGATTTATGATGGTTGGCTAAACAGGGTTTTACGGTTAAAAATGTCATTATAAATTTGTAAAAGTACTACTTCGAAAAATCAAACTTAGAATGCCAAATCATAAAGTTTGATGACCCTGAGTATTTTCCTCCTAAATATTTCTTCACAGTAGAGTATATAAAAAAGGAATCCAAATCTGCCGAATCGCTCATGTTACATCTTCTATGTCCTAGGTTTGATATTTTAAGTGAATTGAGAAACACATCATTTTGAGCATAAATTCTAGCACCTGTTATAGTAAAGGATTGTATTATTGTTATGAAAAATAAAACCTTTTCCAATCTAGTGTAATTATGGCAACAAAAATTGAAAATACTTTACTGTCAGAGAGATGACTAATTAGAAAACCCGTGGTATAGTTATAAAAAGTGTGATTTGTATATATAAAATTCAAGAATGTCTCATTATTGAACTTACGTGTTTCATGTGGCGGCCTCCAAGTTACTAGCAATTTTACATGGAATAATTGCAAAAACTACCCCATAAGTCATTCAGAGTTTGAGATTCCCACCCATAAGCTATTTTGTTGCAAACACCCACCCGTCCACTAGATTTTGTTGCAAAAATAATCCCAGTTGACACATGTTTAATTGATACACCCGAGTTTCACTCATTTAAAATGGTTGATGGTGTCTCGTATCAATCTTATAATATTTTTAAAATATAATATTTTTCATATTATGATAGAATTTGAAAAAAAGAAATAAATTACAGATTAGTCAGTGTTCCTATGAGATCTGAAAACATTTATTAATGAAATAAGATGATTATAAATGTTTTAAAAATAAATTTTAATAAACAATGATTCAAAAATTTAAAAAGTGTTAAACTGAGTTAACTTATATATTTATTTTGATTTATACCAGCCAAAACATATGAAATTGATTAAGCATATGCATATTGGGGTGGTTTTTGCAACAAAAGATGGTGGGTGGGTGTGGATTTGCAATAAAAAGAGTTATGGGTGGGAATCTCAAACTCAAAGTGAGATATGGGTTGATTTTTGCAGTTAAGCCATTTTACATACGAGCTGCAAGTTGTGTTGCTGCTTATATAAGAGAGAGTGAGTGAGAGTAAGAGAATTATTTAATACGGCAATGAAACAAGATTATTTTCTAATTATAATCAGCCCCTTGTAATTAAGGACTATTTAATTACTAGGAAATAAATGAATGCATGCTAGGCTTATCTGAGGTGGGACTCCAACCTAGGTACTGAATAAACTATTCAGTACACAGAGTATTGTATAGGGGTTCTATATATACTAGTATAAAATTACAAACATTAAAATTACATCACATGATGATATCATCTAATGCGGAATAAATGCATAGAACGTGATGGGTTGCATGGTATTATACTCCATTCCGAAAATGTTGTCCTAACGACAGCATTTTCGAAACAGTCCTGACGAGTATATATAAGTACAAAAGAATTGAAGAACAAGACATCTCCTTGAACTTTATCAAGAATGTGTATAAATGTTCAGTCATCCGTGATGCATGATAATAACAAATCTAGTCTATACATATTTTTCGGCATAGTTCCTTGTCTATAAGATGTGCGCAACCGTATATCCCGGCCACTATTCCAATATGCATATGGGCTGTTACAGAGGCCGATTGAGTATCCAGCGGCTGAACATGGTGAAGCACCTCTCCGGCTCGTACTCAGGCGCCGTGTGCCCGCCACCCTGCAATCCCAATTCCCATTCCGTTCAGTTCCAAAATGCACCAATCGTTAGTGGCGAGGTATGTACGCTTTGACATACCTTGATTGTTGCGAATGTCATGTTGTTGGAGTAACTTATCGTGAACCTGCAATTGAATTAATGAGCTATCCAAACAATAACAGAAACAGCACAAGAAAGATTTTTGCAGTGAAATGCATATCCATATATCGGTAAGATAAGCAGTGTTCCCATCAGTTAAGTTGGATATCATAATAAAAAAACAAATGAAGAGAGGAGAGTCTGAAGTGGCTGGAGGGAGAGAAACCCACCCAGCTGCCTGGCCGTCTAGATGCCAGGCCCTCCAGTCATCAACGACTGAGAAGTTGAGTGACCTGACCCACGCCTGCGTGCCCAGGTGTGGCACCAGCAAGTCATGATCACCGCTGCAACCACGATCCACAGTGGCATGAGACGTCTATTAGACAACCCGGAAGGGACGCCTTTTTAATGAAAAAGGGTTGACTGTGAACCTGTATGCCAGGGCACGGTAACCTCTGGATGTCATATTCCGGTGGTATTTGAGTACACTCTTGAGCTCGTATGAGTAAGGCAAATCTTGATCATGGCATCTCACCCATTCCTCCTTGGTTCCCTGGTGATCAGTTCGTTTAGGCTCCATCAAATATCGTCGTCAGTACGGTAAAAAATGGAAATGAAAGCAGTTGCTTTGTCAGGTGAGGTATGAGTGACTAACCTCCTTGATCCCAAGAGCATCACGGGTGCGCCTGTCGTTGGCCCAGTAATATGAAAGGTAGTAGCCGTATGTCTGCAGTATATTTATTCACCCACACATAAAAGAAAGATATAGTAATGTCGCAGAAAAGAAATAGACCTTAATTATTTTATTACCCTGATCAGTGGGTTTTTTAGTCTCAAGAAAAAAAACACAGCAGTGCTTTTTTTTCTAGAACAATAAAGAGCTGTGTTTTTAGAGATGCTGACTTACTATGCAACCGAATGGAGGACGAGCTGGTGGATGATTTAGATGACTCAATCCAAGATCCTCCTTTAGGATCTTTCTACCATCTAGGACATCCACCCTGCTGTTTGCGTCATTTGGTGCAGGAAAGGCATAAACACAAGTGTCAAGCAGAATTTGGGCCTGCTGAACTTCGTTGATGAGCTGCAATCAAGCAAGTGAATTCAGGAAATAAGTAATACTCTATCGGCAACCAAATCATGACTCAGACACTCGGAGAAGAATGCCCGCATCAGTCTGCAATTTGAAACAAGTGTTCTTACTTTATTGAAAGTGCCCAGAGCTTGAGCACACAGTGCAGTTGAGGGACTGGTGTAGTCCTCTCCTCGGCAATGACCCAATATCGTCTACATAAAAGAGAACATTGCAATAGAAAGAACCACTATGGCATTATTCATACGAACTCAGTGGAACAGAGCTACAAACAGAGTTTACGTAGACTGGCAAGGCTGATCTGATGTGGTTAATTAAATTACCTCATATAGTTGATCTGATATTATACCAAATCCATGAGCATAAGGCACTTTAGAGGTTACATCAACACTTTCTCCGGTTGCTGGATTACCAACTATGTATCCCTGAGACAAGAGAAAATGCACGAGAATAAGGCAATATCCGTCAACAGAAGCATAAGTAAAGGATATGGCAATTCTTCAGGGTGATCGCGGATCAGCAAAAGAAAAGCGATGCACACCTTCAGATTAATGAGGGGCCTCCTTCCTGCTTCGATTCCTAAAGAGGATCACCACAATCAGATGATCAGTACATAAGTTTTTATCATACAATGTACCAGTTGACAATGCATGAATAATTCAAAATGGGATTATCTCTCATATGTAGCAAACGATTGAAAACAGAACCTTCTGAAATCATCTGCCCAAGGAATGGTACAAGCTTCCCAGCATACGAGTCTCCACCAATGTAGAAAGGACCAGCAAGGTACTTGGGGTGATCACTGAACCACTGAACAATGATCCTCAAATTTATTAGGATCAATGTATACGGATTGCACCATCTTAAAATGCTGATCAGGTTAGTGGTAAAGAAAGCAAGGGCACTTACCTTCATGAGAAACTCTTGTAGTTGCAGTGAGGCTGATATGTCTCCAACATCGTAACCTTTGGGTTGTCTCGAGAAGGAAAATCCAGCCCCGACTGGTGAATCCACAAAAAGGATATGTGATACCTGCATGAGGATTAATCTATCTAATCAGCTGCAGTTAGTGAATATCAGCTGAAAATGTTGCATATTGGTCAGAGTAAGTAACTCGGAGTTGTGAAAATATTTGAATCTTTACAGATCCGCATTGCCAATATCACAAGTGCAAATGCATTTGGACCCAACACAATGTTGTTTCATATCGCAAGTGCACGTGCATTTTCTTATTTTTGTATCTTTCAAATGGAATGGAACTGCTATTTCCAAATTTCCATGAATCAGCATAAATAGTGTTTCCTAAATTTTGAGACCATCATGCATGTTTCTTTGAGCCGTCTTTTTCGTTTTTGAGCACATGCATGATAATATTTTCAAAAATAAGCACGGTTGATTTGTATTCTCGACTCTAGGCACGCACCCACAGACGTCTACACGATCCAGCCGTCTGGCCGTATAACGGGCCGACTGGGACGTTGCAGGCCACTCATGAGCCAAATGCATACAATAAAGGGACGTATTTAAGGCATATAGCAGCATAAAAAATTGAGTTATTCTTTTTCGGCAAAGGAACAAGCATGTTGTTTTCTGCAAATAAAATAAAATAGAAATAAAGCATTACTATGCCTTCGTATTATTAGTTTTTATTGGAAATTTGTTTCGGTTCGTTTCACTATGTAAGGAAGTATGCATTAGTTTAGATTAAGCATTAATTTAATACTAATTCCTTGTGAGAGAAAGTACCATAATTTCTTCTGACAGCATGAAATTATGAAGAAGGCGAGGTTATACCATTGTTTCTTTTAGAAAAAGGTTATACCATTGTGGCGATAGGATTCTAAATGTAGATCGGTTGTGTTGTGTTAACTAGAAAATTGGCCCTCGAAATTATGCTACTCGGCCTATTAGACGGCTGGATGTCCAAAGCCAGTACTGGTGGGTTTGCTTAGAGATGGAAATATAGACCAGACGTGCTCACTTCTGTAAATACAATAAGGCATGTGCTCAAAAGCGAAAAAAACGGTTCTTTGAGTCATTGAGTTGGCCACTTTCAGCTGAGGTCCCACTTTGTTTGCCTGTTTTACCAGTCATTTATGCTATAACACATCAAGCAGAGAATGACTAGCAAGTACATTCTTCCGAAATTTAATGCGTTTAAAATCTTGGTGGCAGCCAATGTATTTATCCCTATAATTTGTAAGATGGCATGGAGCTCTAGCTGAGCACTAAACCATCAATAAATACAGTTTATGGATGTCTGCTCAATCAGAATATTATCACAACACAAGCTCCTACAATATTATTGTATCAATTATTTTTGTTTTACAAAATTTGGTTACTTTTTAATTAATACTCCCTCATTCCCATAATATAAAGCATATTACAAAGAAGTAAAAATCCCAAGATATACTCGTACTAGCAAAACCTCATTTTATTTATTAAGACAAACCTTAAAAGCTAATTAACGTTACGGAATGGAGGGTGAACTTGAAGAATCCGGGAAAAGGACAGCATAGCCAATCATCATCTTATCATAACAGTGCAGTACCACTATGAAACCTAACGTAATATTATATTAAGCTGGTAAGAATATACACGCGACATAAATGATATAAAAATATATCGTTAGAACCTTGACCTAGGCAGTTCAGGGTCTGCGTGTGTGCGCAACATAAATAAACCTATCGTTCATTTTTTTTTAAAGAAATAATGAAACACATGTAACAATTAACATTGACAACTGGGTTGGTGGAATAGTAATTGAGGAGAGATAAGATGAGACCTTTGACCAAGAGTTTTGGTTGTACTGCAGGCGTGGTAGCGTGCCGTTGTAGGGCTCTAGGACGAACCTGATCGGACCTGTGAGTGATCACCATCATTTGAAGCTCAAAACCGGATTGTATCATGAGGATGGGAACTAGTAAGGACCGTGTGCAGTGTGTACCGATCTCGTAGGCCAAGCCGCTGAAGACGGAGCAGCGGTCGCCGCCGGTAAGCCAGAAGAGGAAAGGGGCGTTCGCCGCCGAGTCGCCGGAGACGGACTCTGATTCGACGAAGTAGTAGAACAGCTCGGCGCCGTTGTCCTCGTCCACCTCAACGTACCTGGCACCATCGATTCACCAAATCGCAACTCAGAAAAAGAGGGAATAGCAATCGATGAAATCCACAGTAACATTCTTTTAGTAGAAGAACACGGGAGGAGATGCAGGTGCCAACCCGGTTTCGAGGTAGAAAGGGAGGAGTCCGTCGTAGCCAGGGAGGCTGGTCACCACCTTCTTTCCGGAGGAGGCGAAGGCTAGTAGGTGCTGCCGTTGCGGGGTGAAGGCAGTGGCGGTGAGCAGGACCAAGAGGAAGAAGCGACAGCACCAGCTGAGGAATCCATGCGCTGCCTCCATCGGTATTGCTGTTGCAGTTGCTGGACGGGATCCAACACAAATACGGTGCTACGAGAAATGGCACCGCCCTCAGCTCCTGCCTCCTTGTATTCTCCAGAAACTTTCCTGTACTTTATTGCTACACAGGCACAAGGTCCCCATCAGATCATCGCACCTGCGGGATTAAAGTCTGATATGACTCAGACTGGACTTGATGGAAGGGAGCAGCAACACGCCTCTGCGGCTTTCGGCCCGTACAACAAACTGCCACCTCGTGTTCAGTTGTTACCTCAACACTGACGCACACGGGCGCGCGGCTGCGCACAGCGGCGACACGACCTACTCCCGGACAGAGATTGAATTTGCCTCGGCAAATTCGCCCTTTTTCTCCAAACGTTTCTTAGATCTAGATTACTCCCTCTGTCCAAAATACTTATCGTTTTTGACTTTTGCATATCATATTTGACCATTCGTCTTATTTAAATTTTTAATGCAAATATTATTTTACTTTTTACAATATATTTTAGTACTAGAGACATTTTAATTATGATATATTTGTTTAAAGAGTTGGAAAAAAAATTCAAATGAGATGGAAGGTCAAACATGATAAATTGAAGTCAAAAGCAACAACTATTTGAGGATGGAGGAAGTAGATGTGGCCTGCACACATCCGCAGATAGCAGGGCGAAATAACTCAGATTCATTTTGCTAACGATAATAACTGAAAAAGAAGTACTATTTCGTCCAAAAATATAAACATTTATTGACTTTCGATGATTATGTTTGATCATTCGTCTTATTTAAAAAATTGTATAAAGTTTATTTATTTTCTTCGTATATATCTTTTAAGTATATCATCTTTACTTTTACATTTACATAAATATTTGAATAAAACAATTGATCAAATGAGAAGCCTAAAAGTCAATAAATTCTTATATTTTTTTATTATATTTAAAAATGAAGAAAGTGTTGAGTTACACTCAATTAGGGGTGATGGTTGTGGTAACCATTTAGTGTTGAGAATAGTGCGTGTTTGAATAAAGTAATCATTTGTTTATGTTGCATTCTTTTAGTACTACGGTCATTCTTAGTGGACCTTTCATTTGGTATTAACTAGTCCCTCAATCCGTGCAAATGCACGGGTTCACTATTAAAATTAATTAAAATATTCCATGAGTGGTAAAATTTTATGAAGAAAATGCTTGTCCGATAAAAAAAGTAGAATATGTAATTCCAAATTTTCTATTATCCTTTCATAGGAATATTTTAGTTGTTGTGAGATTAAATTAATGGATCAGCCCCAACCTTTTAGGGAAATTGCTTTCATCTTTTCACTTTTTCTCTTACTACCAACTATTTTTCAACATTTTCTATCAAGGGGTGTTTTTATGCTCATGAGAATGCCACATTGATTGGTACTGGATTCATATTTTTGATGGGTTACATGATCTCAATTCTTACTGCAAGAATTTCAAAACATTTGCTGCCTATAATTTATGGTCAACTCCTATGCAATATCGATTCATCTTGTAAACACTTTTTTTGACCTTGTTTCATTCTAAATTATATTATAAAATTAAGGCATCGTGTTTGGATAATAATAAAAAATCATTGGTTTGTATACATTTAATTTAGGTGTTATAAGTTAACATTCTATTATACATTTTCACATACACAATGTATCCTACACTCCACATGTTCCACCACATGTTCCACAGAAATTACATTCATTCCAAAAGATGGTATACATATTGTTTTCATTTGTCTTACATGTTTACGACTACACGTATGGAAATATAATTTTTTGTGTACAAAAAGTAATGCTTATTAATCAGTTCTGTTTTTCCACTTAACTAAGTTTAAGTTCCACAGAGCTTATTGTGTTCACGTTTGTATAAAGATATTGTAATTAATTACTTTTTCAGGCAAGGATGTGCAATTAAAAGCATATAATAGTAATTCTAAAAGCAACATTTTTACTAACAAATATTGATGAACCTATTTTATATTTTGTATAACTAATATAGCAATATTAGATGCTAACTAACTGAGAAACTCATGTGCAACAGTTACCCTATTACTATTTAGTTAATTGATAGAGTTGTGTCGGGGTCGATGATTAACCCTTCCGGTGTATGTTAGGGTGTTTTAGGCATATTTATACTGCCCAAAGTATCTTTGTGATCCATCTTCTTATTAGCAGCAGGAAGCCTAGGGAGTGCTGCTTAATGCATTCTTCTATCAATATAGATGTACAATTGGATTTTTTACCCAACATAATCCTGAATATTAAATTGAATTAAAGTAAGAGCTCTATTAATTAATCAGGGACATAAAGATTGATGCTAACCTTAAATTCCTGATTTGGATTTGGCATCAAACCTGTATCAAGCCCATCAGGCCATCAAGATATCACAATATTCCTTGCGTCTTCTACTTAAAATCTTTCTCCATTGATCCAAAGCTTTTATTCACCTTCAAAAGCACTGCAGATCCGTCAGAGATGAACATGGATCACTATACTGAGATCAATCGGCTAGTAAGCAAGTAGTAATTTTTAGAGTCAATTCAGGCCCCCTTTGTCTGCCCTTCAGATTATGGAATCTAGATTCTATAATCCAAAAGCTCAAACAAAGGGCTGGATTTTGATTCTGGATTCTATAATCTGAGCCTCCAGATTCCATAATCTGGCAACCTGACAAGACCCAGATTTTGCTGGATTATGGCACAAGTATTTACTGCTTTGCCATCCTGGCCCACTGTAAGTGACGAGTAGTTGGATTGTGGAATCCGGATAAACAAACATCCCTCAGATTTTAAGACTTAGATTTTTACAATCCTAGATTCTACAATCTACAATCCATAATCTAAAATCCACAATCTAAAACTGAAGCAAAGGGGGTCTCATTGGGCAAAAACCCTATGTAAGCATTGTTAAGGTAGGGCATAAAAGAAATACTTCATCATCACATGTAATAACACTTGGTCATGTGATTAAGAGAAGATTAACTAGACAAAGCCATAAGCATATGAATATCAACCATGCTACATTCCTGACCATAAGAGACCATACATGCTGTATGAAAGTATAAATGATGAAAATTACATAAGAGCTATAATTTATATGCATAAACATAGCAAGTCACATTCTGAAATTTCCATTTAATTGAATTAAACAAAACAACATGGAAATAATTACTTCTGGAGCTCAAAATAAATCATGGAATTTTGTACACATGTACTGAGCACTGAATAGTAGATTTACCAAGTTTCATGCAAAAATAATTTGTACATAATTAATATAAATTCATTTACTGATAATACCAATAATGCAATAACTTTAAAATATGCAATAAAAATGGAAATCCGCGTGCACGGATGTCATGAATGCTAGGGTGAGCATTTTGGACAAGTTACACATTTAAACCAATTTTATTTAATTACTTATTGATTTAATGAGCTTACAAGTGTTCCATCATAGACGATTCTAAAATTATTAAAATAGTGAAAAATCAGGAGCTCATGTTACTTTTTGCGAAGTTCATGTTTCACTGATTCCAACAAAATTTAGTTTGGCAATTTTTTACTTTTAAATTGTAAGATACATGATTTCTAAGATTCGACAAAGTTCGGACAAAATTATAAAAGTGACATCACCAGATTTGAACTAGGGTTCGCGCGCGCTCCAGCGAGCGGCGGCCGATGCCGGTGAGCTCACGCTAGGGGCTTAACCATGGGGACTTGGGCACTATGTTTTCGGAAAAATGCAGTGCGTGATGCAGCGAATTTTGGGGTGGGGGTCGCGAGGCCCGGGGATGGCCCGAGCGGGCCTGTGGCAAGTGGCGACACGAGTGGCACTTCGGCCGGGGCGCGCGTCCAGCATAGAGGGAGAGAGAGGGAGGGGCCTGGCCTAAGAGCACCACCCGACGGAGGGGAAGCGTGGCGTGGGGCTGGGCGGTGCGGAGGAAGACCGGAGGTGGGGGCTCGACGGCGGGTAGCCGGCCGGCAACGAGAGGGAGCAGAGTTAGGGGAAGTTGGAGGAGGTGTTTGTGTGTCGGATCGAAGAAAGAACGAGAGGGCGGGGAGCTGCCTAGACGGGGAAGGTCGAGGTGGCGCCCATGGCAGTCATGGCTGGGGCAGCGGCTCCTATTTTCCCTCCGTTGCGCGCTGTGAGGGGAGAGAGAGGGATGTGGCGGTGCTGTGAGCTGGAGAAGGATGTGCAGGAGCGGTTTGTAGGGGATGCGTCCTTGGGGAGGCAGCTCCTGGCCGAGGCGCCAATTTTCTACTAGTAGACAGGGGAGGTCGGCAGTGGGTGGGAGCGCCCCATTCCATTCCGGCCGGAGACTGTTGGCTGGCGGGTACACAGGTGGTTGGGAGGGTAGCCTTGGGGCGTTCGGCGATGGGACGGGGCAGGGCGCACGCGGGGTTGGCTTGCCGGACTGGCGGTCCGGCTGAGGTTGGTTTGGTTTGAAGACTTTTGTTGCTTTCTGAATTTATTTCAAAAATCTGATTTACGCTGCTCAGATTTTTATATCATTTGCAAGGTTGTTCAGAAAGACTTGATCTACAACTTTCCTTTTGTGGGGAAAGTTTTAATTCTGCTTGTAGATTTTTCTAAAAAATCTTGAGTAGGCACTATTTTGAATTTGAATTTGAATTTTTAAGGCTTTAAATACATTGCCTAAAATTTGGCAAAAATGCCTTAAATTCATCATTTTGCATGGCCAACATCCTCATGGAAAAATATTGGTATGTTGCTTTTACTAAAGTTTGAGATCTTGATGGGTTGGGGGTTTTGCCCCCTTAAAAGGTGATTTCCCATTTTCCTAGAATTTAATTGGATAATTAATCTAACCATGGCCTAATTGGGTGATTAGCAGGGATGAAACTGTAATTAGCCCTAATTGGGACATGGGATGTGACACTAGTTGCATCTTCAAAGTATCCACATAAGTGTGCATGGATTCATGCGGTGCCACCACACGGATCAAAGTTTGAAAGAAGATAAGAATGCATGACGTGGTGTGTTGTACGAATGAAACTATTTATTGAAGAAGGCTACCAAAAGGGATACATTTAGTGGTACCACATGTAGTTCAAGTGTACTATGGGAGTAGAAACATTGATCTTGTGGTGCTTGATTTTAATTTGAACACGGATGTTGTGAACTTTAAAAATTATGAATTTCGTGTTGTTAACTTTGATTTATTTAGTGCTTGTGTACTTTAACTCAGTATCCTGGTAGAAAAACAATAATTTTGCTGAATAATGAAACTATATAAATGGAGGAATTGTGCAGAATAGTGGAAGTAGGGAAACACGCCACACGGAGTGGTGTGTTTGAAGTGGGAAACACACCAAGTTGGGTGCGTGTCTTAGGCTTGAAACATGCCACCCAGCCTCACGTGTTCCAGGGTTGAAACACGCCAGACATTGGGCCACTTGCAAGGCACTCCTGGGCGATGGAGTGCGGGACGACGCACACTAAGCCTAGGAACACGCCGGACAGAATGGCATGTTTTAGGCCTCCAACACGCCACACATGGTGGCGTGTTTGAACTCGTAGTGATACTATATTGGAAAATAAAGCCATGCCCCCTAAGTTTGCATTATACTGGAACTAGGAAATGAAAATAGTTAGTAACTCATAATATGAAATGAATATAAACATGTGAAAAAATACTACGCAATTACAAATTAACCACATGAAAACAATAACCCGAGAATTATTATTCCGAGATACACGACGTGCTCTACCTGTTTGTCTAGGTTTGTTCTTTGGTCCAAATTTGTGCTTCTCAATTGGATGACCTTCTTTGTGGCATATGGAGCAATAGTTCTTGACTGGGTCTTGATTGAAGTCACCGATCCTGTACATATTCATTCCATACACCTTACTCATGTCATCTAGCTCATTTCTAAGATGTTTGTTCTTTCGTTGACCTCTCTTATCCTTCGGCAACAACACATCAAGAACACAATCATGCCTGGTATAATCTAGCCACTAAGAGCTATTTAGACAAGGTTCGAACCTGGATGCCCAAGTGCGAGGGCACAAACTTTTTAGAACAACGGGGTCAAGTAATTTGCGGACTCGAGTTGACCCCTCGAACTCTACACGTTGTGATGACATGTGAGCATGGAGCATGAAGCAACCGAGGGGTCGTGCATGTACAACTTACATTGGCACCAATCTCCACTCTATAAACCCTCCCGTCCGATCGCTCGCCTCCAGTGCCGGTATGGCTTACTGATCCGACTTCATAAACTAGTTGTTACGGGTGAAAAAGACGGGCATCTTGATTCTTAAAAATTTTCCCCTCCTGATATAAATACTTGGCTACTCCGGCTCCCTACACGTGACCTTTGTCTAAACTATCCCATGCCTTTAACCACCGATGCACAAAGTAATAGTTGCACTTATGAAATATGAATTGATTGATAGAAGAAATTGGCATTGCACGAATTCCTTGCAAAACATAATTAAACACTTATGATATATTACTAGTCATTATGCCATATCTAGCACCTTCCTCGTCAAATCCTAGTGCCCACTTACTTTTCTCAAGCAAATGTTCTTCCAACCACTCCTTAGCTCCTTCATTCCTGATCTTCTTTAGGTCCTCTAATCTAGAGTAAAACTTTGCCTCCTCCATCTCTTTGCATAAAAGTTGAAGTTCTCTTATAATCTCCTTACTTTTTGCCTCCTCCATATATTTGCCACAAAGTGTCTCATGCACCACCGGTGCACCAACGGATATCCTTCCATCTCTTATTTTCCAGCATTTATAAGTCCCCGATGTCCGTCGGATATCAAGCATACTTTTCTATCAATACCAACAATGTGAAGACGAACAAGAGTGGTATACCAAGACCAACTAGAATTTCTCTCACCCTCGGTGATGGCAAAAGAGAGAGGAATTAGCTGATCTTCGGCGTCAATCCCAACTGCAACCATTAATGTGCCCTTGTATTTGCTAGTCAAGAATGTGGCATCCACACTCATCATGGGTCTACGGTGCTTAAATTCCTCCATGCATTGAGGAAAACACCAGAACACTCACTGAAGGTAATCCACCATAAAGCTGGTGTCATCCGGGTATTGCTTCCCACCGGTGTCAAAGAAGAATTTTGTGCCGGGATTGAAAATTTGGATTCCCTTAAGCGGTCTTGGAACAATATTGTAAGAATCCTTTCAATCACCCCATAACCCAGCCATAGCGTATTGCTTGGCCCTCCAAGCCTTGCCATACTTCACACGGTATCCGGTGAAACCATGTATAGCCTCAATTAAGTCGCGATCGTGATGCTTGCATCAGCCCACAACATTGGAGCTACACATATGCCAAGGTACCTAGCGAGTGCATTGAGAATGCTCTTGTAGGACATCGGAGGTACCACATGTATGCTATCGTTTAACATTTCTAACCCTCCAACAGCCCCCACCATTCTTTCGGAGGCGAGCCCATACACCCCAAGAACAATTTGAGCACCGACACTTGATGTGGTACCTCTCCTTCGATTTGAAATGATCACATAGTACGATCTATGGTGCTCCACTGCATAATCCTCGAAAAAGAGCTTCATTTCGGCAATGTTATCAAATAACATGCCGTTTCGGATTAATTCCACTGAGCTATTTGTTGATCCTTCATTGGTCGTGAATCCACTATCACTTACAAGTACATCAAAGTGATTTGGCAATGCAGCCAAATCTTCTTCCATGTAGTACCTCCTCCAATTCCACCCTCTATTTCCCTCTCCTTCCACATTATTCCATCCTATGTTCCTATCTTCTTGCAAATTAGTCCCTCCTTTAGTACCATCTTGTTTCACATTATTGTCACATCTCTTTCCATCATCTTTCACATTATTCGACACCGACCTCCATCTTCTTCTACATCATTTTCCTCTCCAACATCACCTTCAACCGGCCCGCTCTACTCAAATCCATCACCTTCACGAGTCTATATTAGAGGATGACCCAATCTCATGCTCCACATTAATTTCCTCTTCACGCTCTTGTTGGATCATACATGTTTGGAACAACAACATGTATCTCCTCAAAAGCGTGAGGCACGATTGAAGGTGCCTCCTAGGTTAACGTTTCAACACGGTAATCATTTACTATGTCGATATTTGGTACAACTAGAACAGGAATACTTGAGGTTCCATCCACAATACCCTTCACATCTACAACTACTTCGGCACACTTCACTACAGCTTCCTTCAAGAATTCCTTGTATAACATCTAATCATCCTCCGATGCCAAGTTCAAAAGCACATAGTGAGCTCGACCACACTACCTCCTGCATCAAAACGTCCACGCAAACTCGGTAACCAATCACAATTGATCGTGCTCGATGTAACATCCTGGCCCAGGACTTAATAAGATTGATAGAATACTCATGTCAACAAGTTGCAACTTCTTTTCCGGAAGCTCATCTCCAATGAACTCTAAGGTTAAGCGTGCTTGGCCTAGAGCAATTTAGGGATGGGTGACCGATTGGAAAGTGTTTCCCGGTGTGCATGAGTGAGGCCAAAGTGCGCAGAAAAGACAAGTGTTGTCCTATAGGGATATCTTGAGGGCCTATTGATTTGCCAGGTGTAAGCGGACATGGCCCGAAGTGGCGGGACATTACAAATGGTATCGGAGCTGACTCTCACGGTTTCACGGGCGTATGTGTCGCACATGTGCGAGCATGGTGTGTATGGCTGGTGTGGACCCAGAGTGGTCACACAACATGGCACATGCGCTAGCGAGTGGACACATGGGTGTGGCTAGGAGAGGAAGTTTACGGCTTATGGTTGATCGACGAGGACGTCTGGTTTTCTAAGGGGTGAGTGTGTAACATCCTAGCCCAAGACTTAATAAGATTGATAGAATACTCATATCAACAAGTTGTAACTTCTTTTTCGGAAGCTCATCTCCAAAGAACTCCGAGGTTAAGCTTGCTTGGCCTAGAACAATTTATGGGTGACCGATCGAGAATTGTTTTCCGGGTGTGCATGAGTGAGGCCAAAATACGCAGAAAAGACAAGTGTTGGCCTGTGGAGAAATCTTGAGGACCTATTAAGTTGCAAGTGTAAGCGGGTCCGGTCCGAAGTGGCGGGACGTTACACTCAAACCTCTATCTCACTTAATAAGGATGGTTTTACAAACATGCACGTTTCTTAACACATGCTAATATGATATGACAACAATATGCCATATCATATTTATACCACTACCAAATCATAAACCGTACCATGCAATCCATCCTACACGTTAATAAAACAAAATAGCATACTCACCGAAAGATTACTAACATTCGATTCATCAACAGTCATCCTAAAACCTCTAAAATTTTACACCTACCCTAAACCTAGCTACTAGTCAACCCACAACAATAGCACGGGAAATCAAATGTACATGGAGGGAATGGAGGAGTTACCTTCCAGGAGGTGTCCCCAAGTTTTGGATGGGAATGGACCGCCAGGGGCGGCAGAACCATCGGGGAGGTGACGGAGGCGCGCCTAAGGAGCAGGGAGAAAAGAAGGAAGAGAGGGAGAAAGAAGAAAGAGCCAAAGGCTCGAGCGCCTTCTGACCCTCATAGATGGGTGTGTTTCCCCTGACCCACATCTAGCGTGACGGACAGCATGCGAGCACAACACATGACGTTGGGATGGCGTATCAAAACCGTCTAAATCCTGAAAATAAACTTTGATACATTTTTCTAAAAAAATAGATTGAAAATAATTATTTTTTAAAAAAATCGGTGGCCACAGACCAAAATCGCGAGCTCGCCTTGCCGAGCGATCGACGGCGCGGCCATCCTCCTGTCCGGTCGGCGGTTTCCACTGTTTTTCGCTGCTGCTTAATTTAATACCGTGCCACGCCATCTTCCACAGCTCCGGTCAGGCGGGGCGGTCATCACAATCTCCGGCATTACTCCCAGTTTCTACCATGGACTGGCAGTAGCTCTTAGAGTTCACTGTACCTTGGAGTACCCAAGTACACCCTTTTTGTGGCCATTTTGAATCCAGCGAGGACACATACTAGTACACGAGTAGACGACATGCACCCGTTGTGTACTTTTCACGCACCGGCATTTCATGGAGCTGCGGTGGCAGCAGTGCCATTTAATCAGGGGCATGAAAATTGGGCTGAACGATAAATTGATATAATAATCTACAAACTTCCTAATAGTTTTGTGGCCTCATCTTGTATAACCTTCCAAGCCGCAATGACATGGTGCTCCTCTGTGAGTGGTGCTCCTACTACAAAGCGCAAGACGAACTTGCCAGAAAGTACCTGATCAAGAAAGAGTTGAAGAGACAATAATCATTACCCCGTTGCATAAGCATGCGCAACTAAATCTCAAGACTTCTGAAGGATTTAAGAGTGATGCACCGTATGGGAAATGAAGACCTTCCCACTTGAGTTAACGGAATCCATTAGGTCAGAGTTAAGTTTGTGACTGTTGTCTTCATCGGAGGGCGGAGGCAGAAGGCGGAAACAAACAAGCGAAAAGTTTCTCGGAGTAACTACCTAAATTGTTAGCAAATTGTACTTTCCTCAGATGATGTTTTCAGTCATAATGAACAAATTATGATGTTTCTCAGACTGAAATGAAAAGAGCTTTCCAAATAACTATCCTCGAGAAGAAGTTACAGGTAGTGTATTTGCTATCGTACCTCAAATCTAGAATCCATGATTACAAATTCTTCAAATTTTTTGGCCATCCCAATGTGTTTTCTGATATAGCTTTGTAGATTCTCTACGCCATAAAGCCTTAATACCATCCATAGTTTAAGTGATCTGAAACAAAGCTCCACTTACAAATTAAGGCTAAAAAATTATTGCACATAGGAAAATACAATTTTCCCTAATGGAATAAGTACAAATAATGAGCTAGACAACTATAAACACCATAGATCTAATCAAAGATAAATAATACATACGAATAGTGGTGCTAGAAATTATCAATTGGCTCTCACCTGAAACGGCGTCCAAGTGGAATCTGCCAATCTTTGAAATCTACAACAGAATTTGCTTCAGAAGCCTGAAATTATTAGAATGTTAACACTATTGCCAACAAGTTCATAAATCTGAAAAGAAACTAGAAAAATTTACACAAATCTTTAACAGAGAAACTTTGACATAGAAGTTCTATATTTATCGAAGCAGATGTTTCCCTTGCTGTTTTATTAAAACAAAATCACTCATTACCATTCTGTACATAAGTTTTAAATCTTTATTTTATTGCCATAAAAGCAGCTTTAGGTTAGTAGCAAACTTAAATTTGTTTTTAAACATGAATGAAAGCTCTAATGTGCAGGATCTTTATTTTATTGCCATACAAGTTCAGCTTATGTTAAATATACAAGTAAAAAGCAATGGAAAGGTAAGGTTTCTGTTGCAAAATGCTTTCTACAGAAACATTATATTTATTTTACAGCAGAACATGTATATTTCCTTTTACAGAATTAATTTGGAGGCGTGATCCACGCCCTTTTATCATTCACCACGTAAGCATGCCATTCTCATCGACACTGAAAACAAATACAGAACACTGCACATTTGTCGAAGAAAATATTTGTAACCTTGTTCTTGAGAAACTCAGGATTTGTAGACAATGACTGTATGAGATAACTCCTGTCCTGTTATTGATATCAATTTGTTCCATCAGTAGTGATCAGATATATTAAGTAAGATACATAGGGAGTCTGGAAGTGCATCAATACAGGGGAATGTAAAAGGAAAATTAGATTCATCTTTATAGGCTACCTTCACCCATAGCAAAGAACAATCGAAGTTTGTGAGGAACCATTTATGTGCATTCATATTAAAAGAATCCGCTTCTTCTACTCCATCGAGGTGATGTCGATATTCTGGACATACACAGGAACTTCCAGCATATGCAGCATCAATATGGAACCACATGTCATGTGCCTAAAAGATTAAATGGAATAAACATCTGATAAAAATGTGTAATACAAGCCATAAAATCGAATTTTCTATCCCACATGTACTAAATAATATAGGAAGTGGAATCCACACATCAAGGTGACCACAAGAGAACCATGAAAAATCCAGAGAGCCGGTTGCTTAATCAAATTGAAGAATAAGTTTTATTAAGGATGGACTGTTTTCAATAAAAGAGCAACAGAAGACGGCAATGTCATTTAAAACATGAAAACTCAACGTGCAGCAATGATTTAAAAATTTAATAAAAATACCATGTATGTGGCACCATAGAGTTAAATAAACTTGCAAAACTTTGTTTTCCAAATTTATTTTTGATATCAAGATTAAAAAATACAAGTGATCATGTTAGCACATGATGTACAAGGCTAGACTGATTCTTGCCTATTTTTATTTCTCGATATCTCAGATGAGTTTTCTGCTGGACCTTTTGCAGATGTAATTCATTTATCTACATCTATCCCAATAAGCTGTCTATCGAATCGTTGCAATTGATGTTCGATCTCGAAGAGAAGGAAGAGATCTTCAAAAGTTGGTTTTTATGATCCGATAAAGAATCAAACTTTAGATGATCCCTATAGAGTAGGAGATAGAAATTCTCCTAAATATCTATTTAATTTGGGATCATTTCCCATACATCCGTGTTGCTGCATTTATCCGAGTGATCCACAAATGATGAAAATCCCTCTTTTGCCTACCTCTATCTCGATGAGAAGAAACAAAAGCTCTTCTTACTTCTTGAGTAATCATTCGATTAAGTCTTAAATGAGCGCCTCTAAAGTTAATGGAGATTCGGAAAACACTAACCCAAATCCTTGTCATAATATATACTACCTCCATCTCATTTTACATAACATTTTAGTCATGGGCACAAAGATTAAGAAAAGCTAGGGATAGCCATTAATAGGCAGGGTATCATTGCTTTTGGCCTAGCAAGCTAGGAATTTTTATCCCAAAAAGTACCTACTCACCTAGTAAAGTATAACCGACAACTAGCTGGCATGCCTATGCTTGTGCATAGATTTGTGAGAACAACATGTAAAGTGAGAAAAATTTCTAGTGCTAGAACGTCAACTAAAATGAAATAGAGGGAGTATTCAGCAACGCATGATCATCCGAAATATAATAATCCATCATGTCAAACCACCTTTGCCATACGTCCTAGTTCAGGCAAGGGGTCCACAGCCGCTGAAGATGTCGTGCCAACCTGCAATGAATAAGTTTCTAAGTCAAAATAGAATATTGCCTTCTTTTGGAGAAAATGTACCTACTGCAAGCTCTGTTTCAAACACAAACAAGTGTTATAATGTCTACTGTAGGAAGTTTCATAGTATAAAGTATGGCTCAATACTTACTGTTGCACAAACGAAAAACGGTATCAAGCCAGACGACAAATCCATGGAAATGGCCTCATTAACTGATTCAGGTACAACAGCATAATTTTTATTGCAGTCAGCCTTCACAACTCTAACATTCTCTGGGAAAATCCCTGCAATCTATAATAGATGGTCATTCAGGAACGAAGGAATACATAGGGTGACCCTAAAAATTTGATTCCATCCCGTATATTTCTCGTATATAATGATCATTACTTGCTCAGTCGTGTAACAAGGGCGTACCCAGTGCCGTTGTTATGGTCGGCATCACATACCAGCGCCGCAACAGTCACGGAAGAGATTAGTTGTTATCGAATTGTTAGCTTTGTTAGTCAGTTTTTATTTAGTAGATTGGATTGTAATCAGGCTATATAAACTAAGAGTCCGAAGGAATAAAGGATCAGCTGGAGATTGAGATCAATCTCTCCCGCTACCCAAAACCCTAGCGTCTACTCGGTGCCGCCGGCCGCAAGGACGGCGCCACCACCTCGCCGCCGAGGGTTTAAGCCCCGGCCGCCGATCATCCACTCGTACTTCCTCCGCCAACCCGCGAGCCATAACAATCTGGTATCAGATTTGCCAGCTGCTATGTCTCAGCCCACCTCTGCCGCCGCCACTCGCCGCCATTGCCTCCTCTCCAGCTGCCCGGATACCGTCCACCGCCGCATCCGCTGCCCTTATCCCGCCCACCACCAGCCCTGCCGTGCCTTCCTCCGGTGCGCCCATGGCGCCATTGCCTGCCCAACAGCCTGGCCCTCTCGACACCCTTACCACAGCCATCTACGGCCTGCAACGGCAGATGGGGCAGTTCGCCACTCGCCTCTCCGAACTTGAAAGCCACGCGGCGGCTCCCGCCTCCCCACGTGTGCCACCTCCAACCACTGCCCCCTACCCGCGAGCCATAACAGCCGTAGGCTCCCGCACTGCACGGGGTCCGGGGAAGGCTGTCGACAAATTGCCTTACCCACACACCGTGCAACATGCGAGGCTGGGGCTCGAATCATGGACCTTCCGGTCACGAGGCGATGAGGCTGGGGAAGGGTCACGGTCGTGTAACAAGATCGCCAGAAATTATCCTAGCTATTGGTCTTAGATAGGGGAAATCCTATGTGCAGACCGATCGACGGAGTCTGTCGGTAGAGCGGCCCATCCAGCCCATGACTCCTTTCATCATTGCAGTCTATCAAAGAAGCACGTAGCATAGATCCTAGTCAACATTTTAGAGAATCCGTGTCAACGTTTCTACGAATACAGATCAACGTTTCAGAAAGATGAAATCAACATTTTCAGAAAAATGTTGATACATAATATCAACAATTTTGACACGGCATAAACAAAATGTTGATACAAGTGCATCGAAGATATTGACGAAAATTCGATTTAAAAAAAGGCATTAAAAATATTCATGTTGGATCTCATTTCGTAGAATTAATTCTAAATAACACGGTGGTGCAAACGTATTTGAAATGGAGTTACGGTTTGGAAGAAAAATGTGTTTTAAGTTTCAAATTCAATTGGTTTCTCTCTCCCTCCCACCCGCTCCAATCCCGTGGCGACACGTGGCAGCACTAGCCACCCTTCCCTTCTCCACCCGTTTGAACGAATCTCAAACATTAATCTATACAAAGACTCCCTTCGACCGATCTACATATAGGAAGTCCCGTTAGATAGTCCATGAATATGGCCCATGTAAGAGGCCCATCTAGTGGCCCATGTATATGTGTACATAGCCCATCCTTCTAGAGTTTGGAAGAATACATAGAATTTTCCCCACTCCAACACTAGCGATGGTCACGTTCATTTCTATGATGACAAGTAACATTCTTACAGGTTCCTGTCTAAAGAACTGATATGCTTTTCTTTATTTTTTTCACACATACCTGGCATGCCTTTTGCAGCGCAGAATGCGTCTGATCTGATGCATAAACAACTAGTTTGTCAAGCAATGTCTTTCCATGCTTTCTTAAAGTTCTGTCTCGGGCAGCCAAGAGAACAACAAGAACTGCTTCACTGGCAGTACCCTGGATTACCCCTCCACCACGTGCTGCAGCAAGGGAAACAGTGAGTAAACGTGGAAATGTGACTGGTGATCAAGTAGATAAGTACGCAACTATTTGTGTTTCACAAGAAATGTATATGGGATGTTAGATCATGCTAGCCCACCCATGATGAATGAGACCTATGAAAATAGACTGACAGTAGAAATATGTAAACATCAGGCCTGGAGGGGTTCAAAAATTAGAAGGGATACAATGAAGGACATGATGTACAAAAACGTTTTTATTTTGAAAAAACTTTATGTCAGTGCTGCTTATTGGGTAGTGAATGCACATTGTTTACTATCTAACTTTTTTTCTCTTGAAATTTTAGACATGAGTATAACATAAACTATCTTATGTCTAGTAATTAGAGAAAAATTTAAACTCTTAGACCCCATGCTCATATATTTGCATTATTTTGTCCCTTTTTTGTAGTATATGCAGCCAAATAACAAGTAAGAGTCCTTATGGATGAATTATACAGACAACATTTTGAGCCCGTAGCGTCCCGTGTCCCCCTGAAATCGGCCCGTTGTATCAGCCTCCTCATCAAGATTCATGCTGACACTGTTAACTTTCCCACCCACTCAGTCTCGTGCGTCGTTGCACCCGCGTGGGAATCTCAGCCTCGTTGCGCGGTCAGACAGTGCATGCAGGCAGAGGAGTTCAATGTGAAAGCGGCGCACGGGGGAGGGAAGAGGTTGGGCAGCGGGTAGGCGAGGACGAGGCCACTGCGACCGTGCTCACGTTGCTCGCAGTAGCGGGGCGGAGTGGCTCGCGTTGCGGCTCGTGAATCACGGCGGCAATGCTCATCCCGTGATGGAGGATGAAAGAGTGGGGCTGGATCTGGGCCGATTCCTTGTTTTGTCACGGCGACGACATCCAAAGTGGTAGGCACCAACGACGCTCGGGGAGGTGGTGTCGGTGGCGACGTTGGGCCCGGAGCAGGCGGCCGTGGCGGTGCTGCGTCGCATGGGAT
Organism: Chloris gayana; assembly: GCA_031894775.1. Classification (NCBI taxonomy): domain Eukaryota; kingdom Viridiplantae; phylum Streptophyta; class Magnoliopsida; order Poales; family Poaceae; genus Chloris; species Chloris gayana. The sequence continues at coordinate 41,082 of JAUNZO010004677.1, read as the reverse complement.
CTAGGCCGGGCAGCTCCATGAAGAGCTTGCCCCGGGAGGGAGGCTGCGGCGCGCTCGCGACGTGAGAGGGCGCTTCTGGGCCCCCTCACCCTTGAGGGAGGCGATGAGGCCTCATGGCTGCACACACTCTAGTGGCCACCATGGCGCAACGACGCTTCAAGCCCACTCCACGTCGAATTTCTCCTCCGGCTCCATTCCAACTATCGCGTGCGCGAGCTCGCCGCTGCTCAGTGGTCTGGCACCCTCTCTGGGGTCGATGGATGCGGAAGGAAAGCAGAGGGAGGGGCGGCGCACCGGCAGGAGCAGCCGGACCTAGGCAGGTGGCAGTCGCGTTCTTCTATTTGTTTTTCTCAGCTTAACGGCATTTATGCACGTTTGGGGAAAAGGTGTGTGTGTGTTGGGGGGGGGGACGGGTCGCCAGGTTCTCAGACTATATTCCCTGAATTATAACATCTAGATGGATAATTCAGCATGACAAAGGAGAGGAGAAATAAGAAATATTTCTTGAATTGACCTTATGATAGTAGAAAATAAAGGAGGAAACAATAATCAATTTAAAACTTGGGGGATCTAGTGAATTTATATTTTTGGAATTAATTGAGGCGCTATAATTCGTTATGATGCCTTTATGTTACAAAAGTACAAGGTGAGTTTGTTTGACATATTGAAATTTTGCTTGAACCAATTTAACATGACAGATATTTTCCTTCTTTTACTAATCAACATCATACATAAAAATCATGGGGACAAATATATTGCGTGTTCATATCACCAAACATATAAAAAAGTGTGCCTCATGCAACAGAATGAATGGTATTATTTACTTACCAGTTGACAGGAATTGGCTTGGAAGCTTAAGCATTTTTGCGAACCAATCCAAGACAATAACCTCTAACTCAGTTGCAGCTGGAGAGGTTATCCAACTGAATCCAACAATGTTAAAAGCAGCACTAAGTATCTCCCCAAGAAAGCCAGCGGTGCTGCTATTGGAAGGATAATAGGCAAAATAATTTGGACTTTGCCAATGTGTTACACCGGGTAGAATCTTCTCTCGAATGTCTGTGCGTTACAGAATTTATATAAAAAAATTCAGAATTGGTGAAGCAAAGGCTTGTGTTCGCTAAGATTTGGAAATGGAATGAACTTAATAACCATCAAGAGTGAAATGCACTTTCAGAATTTCAGTCCTCAAAACGTTTTTGGAACTGCCACTTAGGTTCACGAACTTTGAAAAATGAAGATTTGCATCTTAGATGCATTTAAGTAGTGCAATTGAGGTCCACTTCCCTTCAACCTGAGTATCAGGTTAATATGACTTGTCGAATCAGCGATGACACAGATGTATCAGAGTTTCACACCATCAAGGGGTGCATAATTTTGGGCTGATTCATGATTCATATATATATTTCATCATAACCACAGGTTTTTTAAATCCTTGGCATAACATACAGTAGCTGCTACATTTCAGTCCATTTAGAAAAAAATACCAATCCATGCTAACTGTGATCCGACAAGCATGAATGCACAAATAGCCAGGTTGAAGGAGTATGGACTTTTTGTTTCAGATTTTCACTCGGAAAGTTCACATACCCGAACGCAAATGGAGGAAAGATTCAAGGACCTCGATTGCATTTCACACTCAGGTATACTAATATTTAAGATCATGAAGGGAAGAAAAGAAAATTTTATACATTAATTCAGAATAAAAGCAAATATTACCATGAAAAAGGTCTTCCAAAGTATCAGATTTGTTTGGAGCTGTATCCGGAAGAAGCTCCTTTAGATATCCTGGCTGTGAAGAAATAGCAAGGTCAATGACTATGAAAACGTATTGAGATCGAAACAATGCCCTATAAATCCTGATCTTTCCACAGTTTGAATCGGTACTACTGAAATTTTCACCTAATATGATACACAACAACCACCTTTGTTAAGGAGGAAACGAGAACATTGGCCTTGATAGGAGCAAGGCCATCAGCCAATTACTCCGATCCTTGTAGCTCGATCGCATCACTAAATTTACTATTTTTTTAAGACTTGTGAAGCAACCAAAACCCTTGCAGTACATAAAACTATTTCATTTGTCAGAATTGTCATGTATTTTAGTTATTTATGGATTTCTGTGCAGATGCAGACTATAGGCATCAAAATCTGGAGGAAAGATTCCCTCAAAAAAAAAATCTGGAGGAAAGAGGCCCCTGTCCCTAAGACAAGGAAGCTCCAGCACGCTTAGCATTGTTCATGACATTCAAGCCCATCTTTTTCCTTCTTCAAAATGTGCTTTTGTAAAGCAAGAGGTCAAGCAGCCGCAATAGCCGATCATAGCTACACCACTTTGTTCTATGGAGGACAGTTTAACTACAAAACTTATCTACCATGATGTTCCCATATGACCCATATGCATGATACAATATAAACACAATTATGCTTGATATATGAGTGAATCGACGGCTAGTAATAATATATTGTACACGATTTGGTAATTTGCAACAACCACAAAAATGGTTACTTCATTTCTGTAACTAGTAACTAGAGAAGGTAAGAATGCAGCGACATGGTATGATACAATACATAATGCGCGTAGTTCAAGGGTGACAGACTACTAGACTAGGTCCTCATGACCGGGACAGTTCCAGGCAGGAACTGGATGGTAAAGGGAAAGGGGGACGCGGATTGCCTGGACTTGGCTGAGGACGGGGAAGGCCTCGATGGATTTGTAGTAGTCGGCGATGAAATCCACCATTCGGTGCCCACACTCCCGAAGCTGCTCTGCGTCCATCGGCCGCAGCGACCCGCCACCGGTGCCGTCCATCCCTTTGGTCTCGCCATTACTGGGCCCGCTCCCATCCCTGACCAACATCGCCGGCAAAATAAGAAAATCAAGAAAAATCAGAGGAAATGGAAACCAAACGAAAACAGAACGAGAAAGAAGGTGAGAGGAGGAGGTGTCCATGAGACACTCACATGTCGGGAGTGTTCTGCCGCGGTGGCGCGCCGACGGCAGGAGGGGAGGCGGAGGCGATCGAGGGGAGAGGGAATGGAATCAGTGGATGGGTTTCTCGTTTCTGTGGCTGCGTGATGGGGGGTTTACGTATGTGTTTTTGGATGCTGGTCCGTGTTTATCTGTAGGATAGCGTTCTGGGAATCCACGACCAACCTTCTTTTGGCATCGTCTTATGTGAGTAGTATCTTTCCTTTTGTCCACGTAATCAGATAGGAGATTTTTTTAAGAAAAACTAGATTTTTTCAGAATATGAAAGTACAAGTTTTGTCTTACAAGCTATCGATGTGTGTAAATATCAGCCCGATACGCGTATTGCCGATACATTATTACTAAAAAAATCTCAATATTGTTTTCAGAAAAAAAAACTCAATACAGATACATCTTACAGATTTTTTAAAGAGTGAAATGCACCCAAGGTACATAAACTATTCAGGAATGGTCATCTAGGTACATAACTCTAAAGTGACCATCTAGGTACACAAACTATTTATATGATGTAGCTGATCCAAGTCCAAAGCTCTTTTAGCGTGAAAAATTTCCTACGTGGAAATGCTGGCGTGGACAGAACGGAGAAGGCAAGAAGTTTTAGACTAGCTGCACTGGCATCCTGCATCCCATCCTTCAGGATGGATATACCGTAAAATCTGCTGCACCGGCGTATCGGGAGTGCTCCGCAACGGTCCCGGACGGCCTCGCGCACTGCAAATCTGGCGCGGTCCGGTACCTTCGGGACGCGCCGACGTGGAGTGGGCCCCACGGTTGGACTGCTCCTCCCGCCACGAGCCGGAAATCGCCGGGAGAGAGGGCTGTCGCCGGCCGCCGCCGCTGCCTAGATCCTGCCCGGATCCCGCCGCCCCCGCCTCGATCCCGCCCGGAGGAGGCCGCGACCTGCATGGTGGTCCCGCCGTCGCCGCCTAGATCTCACCGCGGCCACGCGTGGGGGGAGGAGAAGGGCGATGGCGGCCGCGCGTGGGGAGGCCGGCGTGTGGGGTAGGAGAGGACGGGCGGCTAGATGGGGAGGAAGAGGCGACGAGGAGCCAAGGAGGCGGGGCAAGACCGGCGGTGGCACGGAGGCGGTCCTGCTCCCACCGAATCCCGCTGCCGCCACCTAGATCCGGCGCGGACGGATGGCTGGATCCCGACGGTGGCCCGACGGCGCGCGGGGAGGCGGCCTCGACGGCTCGCGGGGAGCCGGTGCATGGATGGCGGGCGGCGCGCTTGGGGGAGTAGGAGGCGAGGCAGCGGCGACGCAAGGCGCAAGGGGGAAGGAGGAGCATAAACCAGCATTCTTAGAATGGTTCAAAAATATTGAAGTACCGAGAGACTGTAACTCGGATCATCATGGGGGATTTTAATTTGCTTAGAAAGCTCGAAGACAGGAATAAACCTGGAGGAGATGTTAATGAGATGCTTGCTTTCAACGATGCCATCAATGCATTAGGGATAGTGGAAATTCCACTCCAAGGAAGGAAATATACCTGGAGCAATATGCAAGAAAGGCCATTACTACAGAGACTGGATTGGTTCTTCACATCGGAACAGTGGGTACTAGAGTTACCAGCGACGAAGTTAGAGCTTTAGACAGAGATACCTCTGATCATGTTCCCTGCCTAGTTACCATACACACCAGAATTCCCAAACCAAAGATATTCAGATTTGAAAATTATTGGATGGAGCATAGGGATTTCATGACAGTAGTAGAAGAAGGGTGGAAACTACCGAGTGAGACAGATGGATATTGCAAAAAGAATTACAGCAAAGCTGAAAACCCTTAGAAGAGTCCTCAAAGAATGGTCTACCAATCTGTCTAACTTATCTAAAGCTATTGAAAATTCAAAGGTGACACTCAATTTTCTGGATGCAATTGAGGAAGGGAGGGATCTTTCTATGGCAGAATGGAACTTCAGAAGCATCCTAAAAGATCACATAGAAGAATTACTCAAGCAGCAAAAAATTTACTGGAAACAGAGAGGAGACATCAAATGGGCAAAGTTTGGAGATGCTCCAACAAAATTTTTTCATACCAGAGCCTCTATAAATCATAGACGCAATGCCATCTCAACACTCACCGACAACTCAGGGGTTATAGTCACAGAACATAATGATAAGGCAGCACTACTTTGGGACACATATAAAGAAAGGTTGGGATCATCAGCTAATACCACCATGCAATTCAATCTCCAAGAGTTAATGATGGACTCCGAGGACCTAGAATGTTTAGAGACTCCTTTCACAATTGAAGAAATAAACAAGGTTGTCTCTGAAATGCCTACAAACAAATCACCTGGTCCAGATGGTTTCAACAGTGACTTCATCAAAAAATGTTGGCCAATAATAGCTGCTGATTTCTATGAATTGATATCGGAGTTCTATGATGGCAATCTCTGCTTACAAAGTATAAATGGCTCCTATATCACTTTAGTACCAAAAAATGATAATCCCATCGGAGCTAATGATTACAGGCCCATTTCTTTACTGAATGGTACACTTAAATTGATTACAAAGCTGCTGGCTAATAGACTACAACAGGTTATTCTCAAGCTGATCCACCAAAACCAGTATGGGTTCCTCAAAAGTAGAAGCATTCAGGATTGCTTGGCCTAGTCATTTGAATATCTTCACCTCTGCAAAAGATCAAAAAAGGAAATTATTTTACTAAAGCTGGATTTTGAGAAGGCATTTGATAAAGTAGAGCACTCAGTGATAACGAGACATCATGCAAGCAAAAGGATTTGGTGCTAGATGGATTAATTGGATCAAAATGATAATGCACACTTGGCACTTCTTCAATACTTTTAAATGGAGTTCCAGGGAAAGTGTTTCATTGCAAAAGGGGAGTAAGGCAAGGAGACCCACTTTCACCCCTCTTATTTGTGCTGGCAGCAGACTTGCTACAATCAATCTTGAATGAGGCAAAAAACAGAGGCATATTCCATCTGCCAATTCGGACAGCAGGCAATGATTTCCCAATAGTTCAGTATGCTGATGATACACTAATAATTATGCAGGCCTGTCCTAGGCAACTTGTGGCCATGAAAGCCCTTTTGCATACGTTTGCAGAGTCAACTGGACTAAAAGTGAACTACAACAAAGCAATGTTAGTCCCTATAAATGTCCCAGAAGAAAAAATGGAAATACTAGCAGGCACTTTAAATTGCCAAATTGGTCGGATGCCCTTCACTTATCCGGGTTTGCCACTTGGTACAACAAGACCATCTCGTACAGGATTTCTTGCCACTTGCTCAAAGAATCGAGAGAAGATTAGTGGGATGTGCACAATTTCTAAATCTAGCAGGGAAGCTAGAAATGGTCAATTCAGTGCTGTCTTCTCTCCCTACCTTCTATATGTGTACCTTACATATACCCGACACCATCATCAAACAAGTTGATCAGTATAGAAGATATGGCATCTGGAGGGGATCAAATATCAATGTCAAGAAACCGCCAATGGCAGCCTGGCATTTGGTGACACGGCCAAAATCTGAAGGGGGCCTAGGAGTGATCAAATTGAGAACCCAGAATAATGCTCTTCTGCTGAAGCAACTTAACAAATTCATGAACAAAGAAGACCTTCCTTGGGTACAACTTTTATGGCAAAACTATTATAATAATAACAGGCTGCCTGACAATAGGAAAAAGGGCTCGTTCTGGTGGAGAGATATCTTAAAATTATTGGATTTATATAAAGGTATTACTGCAGTACAAACAGGAAAAGGAGACACTATACAATTTTGGGAAGATTCGTTTAATGGGGCGCCTTTCAAGGTGCGGTACCCAGAATTGTTCTCCTTTGCCCAAGATGGGAAAATTTTGTTGCTGAAAGTCAAGGAACAAGAAAATTTTGCTGATCTCTTCAACCAGCCCCTAAGCATTGAGGCTTATCACCAATGGGAAGAACTTAATGTGGCTGTAAGTGCTATCCAACTCTCTCAACACAAAGATCTCTGGAAACATATGCAGCAAGGCCAGAAATACTCAGTGTCCAAGGTGTATAGACAACTTGTTGGGCACATGCCGACTCACCTAGCTTTCAGATGGCTATGGCAGTCATCATGTCAACCTAAACATAAGGTTTTTTTCTGGTTATTACTACATGATCGCCTCAATACAAGAAATATTTTAAGAAGAAGACACATGGTCTTAGACTCCTATACCTGCGAAATGTGCATCCTACAGAAAGAAGAAACCTCAAGACACCTCCTTCTCAGATGTGCTTTCGCCATCAGATGTTGGAGAGCCATTGGGATCATAATACCAAGAACATTGACAGTGAAACAAGTAATAAAGTGGATAAAAAGAAGACTCAGCCTACCCTTCTCCATGGAAATCATCATAATTATGACTTGGTGCATCTGGAAAGAGAGGAACAATTGGATTTTCGATAACATTGACCCCTCACCTGATAACTGCAAGAGAAAATTCAAAGATGAAGTCGCCATGCTTATGCATAGAGCCAGAGAAAAGCACAAAGCAAGACTACAAGAATGGCTAGAAGGATTAGATTAATTTTGAACTTTTTGTTGGCTTACTGTTGTTTTTCAATTCAGTTCCTTTCAACCTGTAACCTTCTTTACAATTCATATATGAATAAATCACTGTAGGGAGCGATCCCTCCAGTTTCTTCAAAAAAAAAAAAAGGAGGAGCAGGGGCGGCGGCACGGGCGCGCAGGGGAGGAGGCGGCGGGCCGGAGGAGACCGGGTGGCGGCGCGGGCCAGCGGGGAGGAGACTGGGTGGCGGCGTGGGCGGCGGAGGATGGGCGCGTCTGCGCGTGGGGGAGGTGGGGGGAGATGGAGAGAGGAAGGAGAAGAAGGGAAAAGGGAAAAGGATAAAGAGAAAGAAAAAAAAAGAAAAGAAGAGAAAAAAAGAAATGAAGAAAAATAAAAAATATTTTTTAGTTAAAACATGGGATTACTAAACTATTGTAAAAGGGAAATAAGTGAAAAAAGAAAAGAGAAGGAGAGATGAAAGAAGATGGTAGTTGAAGTTGGTTGAATAAAATATTGGGTAGTTGATATAGAGGATGAATATAGAGGATGAACGGATGCAGCAAAGCTGTATATAAAATAGGAAATCTTACTGATCGGGACATAATATTTCTTTTAGAGGATAGATTTGAAGTATGACCAGTGCGGGTAGTCTTACGGCAACATAACGATGGATTTATGCATGTTGCCCCTTACAAATTTGCTAGGTGACACCAATGCTCAATCCGGAGCCTTCTCAACACGGCAATATGTGAGGTGAAACTTGCGAATTATGCATTTCTGTCAAACATATGAAATATATCGATTTCTATATGCCATGTGAACTGCGCCATTGTATCATACTAACAGAAATTAGCATGAACATATATTTTAGTGATAACCTATTACAAAATTGTATGTTGATCTTAGCATCCACAAAGTATTTGGTGCTATCCTATTTCAAAAGCTTTGTCGTTGCTTCACAAAAGCTTCCCAAAGGGCCCAAAATTTCTCAATTGCCTGTCACTTCAACTTCACTTTTTCTTGCGTATTCTACCTGTAGCCTTCTTATTTGTTGCATCAGGTCCATCATTCTTCGTAGTTGCTTGCTTGCGCTTGGATGCCTTGACTGCCTTGCTTGCAGTAGTAACTGGCACAGGCCTTGCAATTGGTCTGTTTGAGATGATGTACTCACGGTCTGGTATGGGTCCAACAGATTGCTGGCTTCTCAATGTTTGAGGTTTCTGTGATGCATTTGAGAGTATGAGTAAATAAAATCATTAAAATTAAGTAAGATGAAATGGAGTGGAAGTAATGAGAAGGACCTGTGACATCATTTGAGAGATCATAATGTCGCTCATTTGTGACATGAGCTGAGATGAAGTTGCCTCTGACTCCTTGGTGACCTGCATGGACAACTTGTTATATCGTAACTATAATGAGTTCAATTGCACTTTTAGATTACTAAGGTAGGAAACCAACCTGTGAGATTTGTGGTTCAGTTTCCATGTATTGTTCATCATCAATATTAGGTGTTGGCTTCCTGATTGGTGCTTGCTTTGCAGGTAGCCCAGATTTCTTGAGCTCACAAGTTGCAGCGTTGTGACTTATGCTATGACAATGACTGCAGTGCATGACTACACCAGGCTTAGAAAATTTTGGACCTACTTGGGCGCTGCTTCACCTGCTGTCCGCCTTCTCAGAGGCATGACGCCCCTTCCGGCTCAACTTCGCCTAGGAGTAGGATCGAATGAGGGCCCTTCGCATCCTTCGTCGGATCGCCGCCCTCCCAATCGCCTCCCTCCCAATCGCCGCCTCGCCTCCCACCAGATCGCCGCTGCCGCCGGTCAAAGAAAAGTCGCATTGTTATTTCCACCGAACGAACGAACGAGGAGTCACTGCCGCCGTTCCTTTGATTTGTATCTAGAATGCGAACACGTAGGTAGGAAGGGTTCTTTCTGCAATTTTAGACCCCTAGCACTTTTTCCTCACGTTATCACATGTCTCCTCCATCCACGCTGGCATTTCCACGTAGGAATTTTTTTGTGCTGATAGAGCTTTGGACTCGGGCAACTACATCATAAATAGTTTGTGTATTTGAATGGTCACTTTAGGAGTTCATGTACCTAAATGACCATCCTGAATAGTTTATGTACCTTGGGTACATTTCACTATTTTTTAAACAACTCGAATATTCAAATTCCACTTAAGCTCTACCACAAGTACATGATTCTAAAATCTAGAAAATAATGAACTCAAATTTATAAAAACCATAAAGAGCCTTAAGATTACATATTGGTCGAACAACTCAAGTGCCAGTATGCCAATTTCTTTTTCGCTTCCGAGCACCTCCTTATCACCGTGGGTGACTGGGTGTCCCGTGTGTCTCAGGCCTATCCCTATCCAACCGGGTATCCTCAACCACTACGGTTCCACCAATCCTCTTCCAATGTTCCTTCTATGGTCCTCTTTGTTTGGGCTTATAGACTATCGTAAAGCCCGTAGGATTATGTAAAGGATACGGACACCAAATAATTACAGATCAAAGCATCGAAATGTAGTTTGTTCTGACAACAAAAGCCTTCTTCAAGTCTAGCTTGTAGCGATGCAACAACTATAATAACTGGTTGAAAGAGTAGGTTCATTTTGTACACAACAAAAGAATCTTGATGGAGTCACAACGAGATCAGCTCCATGCAGGTATGCACACCTAAAGTAGACAGCCACTGAAATCTAGCAAGCACCTAAAAAAATTGTACCAAGAATTAGGTAAGCACACACAAAAAAAGGCAAAATGTCCAACATTTGTAGAAGTTTGAGACTGCACCCCTAAATTTTTTAGCCTTCTTAGCCAGGGTCGTTTTCTTTAATACTTAAGAATACAAATCTGTTTCAAGAGGAACATTTTTTCCAGCCAAATCAGGAACGAAACAAAGGTCATCAAAAACATAGGGAGAAAAAGTTATGGTAAGCCAGGTTACACGGAAGCAAGCAAGATCTTTTTCGAATCGGAAATATTTGCCACTTCCTTTCCATATGGAACGGAGATCATAGTTTTACAGCATTCAGGTTTAAGAAGCAGAACAAAAGGTGGGAGGTAAGCCTCCCCGACCCCTACATTAACATCATGTCTCTAGAAATGAAGATGCAGGGGAAAGTCCGACCACTACATTAAGATTCTATTACAAGCCAGAAGCAAGCAAGATGGAGTACACGAACACTGTAACTACATAAGCACGAACATACAAGGCAAGTACAATGGAAATGATGGAATACATTGTATATAACTGTACACTGCATAGTAATATGGACCATATAGACAGCAAGACCTCACTGTAAACAATATTTTTAGTGTTTGAGCCATAGGAACCATCTTCGTTCTGAATTAGCACTTTCGAGCCTGAAATGCAGCCTGCTCATGAGCCGACATACAGCAAATCTAGGGACAACCCTAGAAAAAATGTCGTGCAATTCAAGACCACCTAGAACCACTCCATCATCGGCCACCTCACATACATAATCGATGAAAATGCCTCAGAACTACTGTATCACAGCTTGTAACAAAGAAATATACAATATACCCATGGAAAACATCTCCGCTCATAGGATGGAGATGTGGCCACGTCCCCGTACCCCCCCCCCCCCCAACAAAAAAAAAACAAAGATCAAAGAAGGAAAGAACCCTGCCAAATGACGAAACAACGAAGGAAAAAAAAAAAGAACACAGGGACAACCAAGAAGAATTTCAGTCAATACAAGCGCACCAGAACCAGATGAAGCACAGATTATAAAAAAACTATATAATATCACAAACACATAGACAAAAGTATTGGAATATAAAAGTAAAACATAAAGACGAAACAAAGATGAAGACACACCTTGACCAGAGAGTGAAAGAACTTGTCACCTATCGCTGCGAATCTACCCCCTCCTTCTCCTAACATACAACCTATCGAAAGGAAAGAACAAATTAACCAAGGTTGAAGCTATAGCAACATAAAAAAACCTGAACTAAAGCACATTTTATTTGAATAACACAGCTGGAACAAGAATCACACACATATACACACACACAAAAGTATTGTCGGATACAGTTTGACCTAGAAGCTAGGCAAGGTTAATAGCTAGGTAAACTACAGATCAGAAATTCTCTAGAGGTATGGGCCAAATGATCAAATGCATACAACACATCTTCACGAGTCCAGAACCATGGAAAACTACAAGCGTTGAGCAGTTCATGGTCAAATACAGTCTGCCAGTTACGGAGACTATGTCTTTGTCCATGCTTATGTTACTACCAACGGCCTTGGCATGATGCTAAAGTCACTTTTGCGGTTACTAATCATAAAACAATTGTCTGATGAATAATGGAAGCAAGCAAACTTAGTACAGGGTATATACGTTGTTTTTGGAAACAATGTTTTTTTATAAAAAAAATCTCAAATCACCGGAGCCTGGAATTATATGCAGAGAAATTTAAATGATAGCATATCGTAGAAAACATAGTGGAGATCTGTAGATGTCGAGAAGATAATGCAGCACGCCCTTGCTTGCCGTTAAATGAGAAATGCACGTCAAAATGGAACTTATGGAAGAATATTTGAATTAAACAAGAACCTGGCAGATGTGACAAAAAAAAAAGAGAGCCAAAAGAAGTGTAGTATAAATAATGAATCAATAATTCATAGAGTGGCAATCAAAGGTCCACGGTTCCACATGAACCGTAACTTGTTTAACATGTCTTCTTTTCTACAATTTGCATCCCACAATCTACTTGGTTCACCTATTTCTATTTATTAATTCCATTTAATTCCATCATATTTACACAGCACAATAGGACAAAACAAATATCCAATTATATTTCACAAGATATGTAGATATACAGGTAGTAAAAGATTGAGATTGAGAACACCAACCTTGTAGCCTGACGGAGAGGTGGCAGAAACCCCCAAACTGAAGAAGAGTAGAAACCTATCAAAAATAATGTTGAATTACATAGCACAGGCATACAGCAGCAAGAATATTTGAATTAAATAGGAATTTGGATGAATATTCTATGATCGGTATTTTTTTATGGATCGTAGTTGTAGAGGCATCAAAAGGAAAAAGAGAAGCATTGCTAGTTTTGCTACAGACCATAAGCTCTGTTTGTGAGATAGATGCAAAAGATGGAGAAATAGATATTGAATCAATGTCAAGAAGCTAAACTACTACCTGGACTCTGTTCTCACATCAGGAGTTCACCGTAAGGATTATGGCCTATCATAAAAACAAAACATAGCAGGTTAAAACAATTCTAAAATATAGAGAACCGTGGAAGATGCGATGACCATCTGCTGGAAGCTGTAGCTACCATATCTACTGAAGTGGTATCTAATATGACCAAAGCTAACGTCTCATGAAGACATGTGATATATTTCTAGAGTTCTATGATCAAACATAGTCTGAAAACCTGGCAGAGTTGACAAAAAAAAAGAGCCAAAAGAAGTGCAGTATAAATAATGAATCAAGAATTCTAGAGTGCCAATCAAAGATACAAAGTTCCACATGAACCCTAGCTTATCTAACCTGTCTTCCTTTCCGCAATTTACATCTCACAATTTACATGGCTCATTTTTTTCTATTTATCAATTCCATTACATTATATTCCATCATATTTACACGGCACAACAAGGCAAAAATAAACATCAAAATATATTTCACAAGATATGTACATATACATGTAGTAAAAAATTGAGATTGAGAACACCAACCTTGTAGCCTGGCGGAGAGGTCACAGGAATCCCCAAACTGATGAAGATTATAAACCTAACAAAAAAAATGTTGAATCACATAGCACATGCACGCAGCAGCAAGAAAAAGAGAGCTCAATCAGAAACCGACCTCACCAACACTCTCCATTGCGTAGCCAGGGAATAGATGAGGAAAATCAGAGCTGAATCTCCAGATGGCCTAAAGCACGAACCTGCAAATACAAGCACAAGAGGTAGGCACATGAGGATTCGGGAGAAAAAATGACCAGGCCATCTTGGCAAGGTGAAAGCAACAAAGAAACCAACAACACGAAGTGTCAAGAGTATGAACACCGACGGGGAACAAAGAAACCAAAAAAAAGAAGAAGAAATCAATTCAGGAGAGGTAGCAGCAGAGCGGATTCTAGTTCTGCACGAGGAGGGTGCCCGCCCCCACGGCCTCCAACGAGCAGCCGCCGAACGGCCCCAAATCCGTAACCTGCCGCCGCACCGGCCCAAATCCATCGCCGTCCGCCGCCAAACGTACGCAACCCAAATCGATGAGGGAAACGAACACAAAAACAACGACCAGATCGAATTCAAGAGATACCCAAACAAGAGGCAAGCAATCCTAAGAGAAAAAAAAGAACCAGAGCAGGACTGCAGGAGTGCAATACCTCTCAGACACCAGGATCTCGGACGGAACGGAAGAAAACGAAGGAGATCGAGTGGAACGGGGCGAAACGAGAAAAAGCAAGTGAAAGGTTGGGGAGGAGCAGCCGTGTTCCAAGGGAGATGGATAAGGGCAGGCCGTCGGCCGTCGTACTGCCATCACGCTGACCGAACGGGGAGGAGACGCGTCGTGGCCGTCGTACGTTCGAAAATTTTTCACCGTGCGGTTCTCACCCAGGGAAAAGATGGAGGTTAAGTGAAATCTGACGGTAGAAGAAAAACGGGTAGACGTGGCCACAGGGTATGCCCTCGGTGGTCTGAAAACATAGACTACCCGCACCGGTGTGCTTCAACCGAAACTCAAGTACCGATTTACAGTACCGACGCTGCACCGGGCTACTGAACCATTCCTATAACGAAGGGGACCAGCGTTCGATACGCTAGATGTGGCGCCTTCCCAGGAAACTCTCCACGCTGCCACATCAGCCGGCGACGTTTCCGTCGCGCGTTCCTCTGCCGCACTCGTAGCCTCGCGGCGGCGCCGCTCCCTTCTCTCGTCGCGCGCCGCGCTCTTCTCCCGCGAGACGCGCCACGCCGCTCGCGCCGGAGAGCGTGGCCGCCGCCCACAGCCCAGCTGCTCGCGCGGAGGTCGTCCCCGTCACCCGCAGCCGCGGTGCTCGCACCGGGTCTCGTCCGTCGTCCGGTCGCAGGCGAGGCGCTCGCACCGGACCCCGTCCGCCGCACCTTCGCGCCGGCGCCGGCGCCCGCGCGGCCACCGGTCCCCATCCTGGCGGGCGCGGAGTCCACATCCTCGCCGCGACGGGCAGCAGCTGGACCGGCGCCGCTGTACCCTAGCCGCCCTTTCGCGCCCCGCCGGCACCGGATCCACCGTCATCGAGGGCTGGCGTCGTGGATCCGCGAGGGAAGAGGCGGAGGTCGTCGGATCCGAGGTAGTTGGTCGTCCTCCTCGCTGTTGTTTCGAATTTATGATGATAGTAGCATGTCAAAAATCATTTTCCTACTAGAGTAATAGTTACATGACAATTGTCTCCTGCTAGTTAGTATTTTTTGGTGGAAATTGGACCTGGCTGCTTGAATAGTCCGACAAAAGTGGCATGCTGTTAGTATATAGGCAACTTCATACTTTCCCAATAACTCGAACCCTCTATGTCAGCATATTTAACCTAAAATTTCATTAAAAAAAGAGGAAACAGATTTTAAATGTTGCTTGTGAATCAGACTTGGTTGTATCTCACTCAAGTGATGAAAATAACAGCGTCTTCTTATTGAAATCCTTGTGACTAATGGTCAAAAATAATAGATGAACATAATTAGATAAATGGCATTTCTTAATAAGCATACGTTTCGCTCTTAGATACATCATTGTTAAAAATTTTCTTATTCAGCACAACCGGTTCATTTACAACTACTTAGGTAACAATAGTACAAATATATCATGTAATGAAACTGGTCATGATAATGTAGTGTTCTTGCAAAATTATTTTCATGTCCCAAGTACCTCTCAAAACCGTGTCATGTTTCGTCCTTCTATCCTTTTATATTTGGAATACTATACATCTTATGCTTTTTGTACTTCACTCATATTCACAATCTTACAACATAGGTTTATAAATACTTATTTGAAGATATTAACTACAAATACACCATCTTTATCAACCTCACAGATATGATCATGCTACTCAAAAAATTTATTTTATCAAAAGGTCTACTCGACTAATGATCAATGACTATATAAGAGTGGATAGTTTTTTTAGATGCCATGGGATATTGCTCGTGGCAATATCATAGGAGCTGCATAAAATTTCACGAGTATCATATCGTGGCAAAATCGGAGGAACTCTTCGACTCTACCGTATCTAGAAGTGCACCTCCTCTCGCTTGACTCGATTGCCACATGGAATGGAAAACATAATAAGATTTGAGCATTGCACTCCTTCCACAACCATGATATATTTTTTAAATATATTTTGAGAACTGTGTATACATTTTTTGAATTTAGTCCGATAATTTCGTGAAGCCCACCATTAAAATGCATACCACATTATGAATATTTTCATGTGGAAAGTTGACTGTTCATTGACCAATGGGTTGGCTTTTGATACAGTTTCTTGATAGCATCAAGAATTACCTGGCAAAAGATGGAAATAAATAAAGCATTAATATTGGCTGATATATGTTTTCTACCGAGATCCCATCTGCTATTTAGATGCTTCGATCGTTTATGCGAGTTGTGTTATCCCAGATACATGACGTGATTGAAGCCTTGTGTAATTCTAGAACATGTTGTATTATTGTGTTCTATTATTGAGTTGTATTATTGTGTTCTATTATTGAGTTGTACATGCTTAATTTCAGAATGTGTGATGCAAGAATTTAATGATATTGATACATGACTTGATAATATAGGACTTCATGATACATGACTTGATAATACAGGACTTCATAATACATGACTTATTGATACATGACTTGATTAAACACATGACTTATTGATACATGACTCACATGGTCCCAAGCCTCATCCGCAGGTGTTCGATGAGATCACGTTGTAGCTGGAAATGCACGTTTTGGTCTTGAAGCCTATGGTGTGCAGCAACAAATGCCTCCCTGTCCGGGGTGTTCCGGTATGGCACAGACTACGTCTCCAATGTTTACGAAATCAATATTATTAGCATGTTGTTGTTCATCCTCCACTATCATATTATGCAAGATAACACAAGTCATCATGATATCATTAATCTGCTACGGTCCCAACCATACGCGGGTCCACGGACCACCGCAAACCGACTTTGCAGGACACCAAATGCACGCTCGATATCCTTGCGTGCACTTTCCTGTTCATTGGCAAAATGTTGTGTCTTCTGCTCCATGGGATGACGAATACTCTTAACAAAGCCTGCCCAATTTGGGTATATCCCATCCGCAAGGTAGTACCCCATGTTATATGTCCTTCCATTGACTACAAATGACACCGGAGTTGAACGACCTCTCACATAAGTCGAGAATATAGGAGATCTATGGAGAACGTTAATGTCGTTAGTACTTCCAGGCATGCCAAAGTAAGCATGCCATATCCATAGATCATGTGATGCAACCGCCTCCAAGATCATAGAGGCCTCGCTTTCCTCTTCCTGTGAACCGATCCTTCCAAGATGTCGGGCGGTTCTTCCACTCTCAGTGCATGCAGATCAATGCTACCAAGCATCCCCGGAAACCCACGATTCGCACCCTCTTCAAGAAGCCTTGCTACATCGGCAGCGTTGGGTACCCGTAGGTAATGATTGCCAAAAACTTCAATGACAGCCCGACAAAAATGTTGCAAAGCTTTTCTAGCAGTTGACTCACCAATATGCACGTACTCGTCAATAGCATCCGCCGGGATTCCATATGCGAGAATGCGCATAGCCGCCACACACTTTTGAAGAGCCGATAGTCCTTCCTTGCCGGCGGCATCACATTTTTTTTGAAGTAGTTATCTTGATTTTTAACGGCCTCTTTAATGTGCTTGAATAAATGTCGTCGCATTCGAAATCTGCAAGAATTGATACTAATGATATAAGGAACTACGGACATGGATAGATCCATTGACGAAAAATACTTAATTTTACCTTCGACGGAACCGCTTATCATTATAAACAGGATTTGGACCAAAGTAGTCGGCTTTGATCCTCCTATGACCTGAAGGAAGATCCCTCTCGTCGAATTACCTTTGGTGGAGCATCAACTTGACGACGCGTGTGATCGCTCTCTGCTTCCACCATTTCGTTGTATGTCACGAGACTCCTCTTCATCATCATCAACAAAGAAATGAGTGTCATCATCTTCCTCCTCCGTCATCCAATACGTATGCAACGACCCTGGGAATCCATCCATGGCGGTGGTGCTTCGCCACTCAAGGCAGCAGCTCTTGCTTGGTGCTTGGCCACTACAAGCAGCCGGGCGTTGTGCTTGGTTGTCAAGGCAACCAATCCTTTTTATTAACACATATCCGAGACATGTCCGTGCAAAAGAACTTCACGAGACGCTTTAATCATGTAAAGGACGTCACATGACTTGACACGACGTTGACACTAATTGAAATAATTGAAAGCATTTGTCATCGATGATTGTTTTCCGTATGTGAGTTGACACGACGTTGACGCTAATTGAAATAATTGAAAGCATCTGTCATCGATGATTGTTTTCCGTACGTGACGTGACACGACATTGACGCTAATTGAAAGAAGGCATCGCTCATCGATTATTTTTTACGTAAGTGACTTGACTCGACATTGATTGAGTTAATTGAAAGCATCTCCGTAACGAGTGGACAAGTCACTTGCACAATCCTCTATTCCGTACAATATTTTTCTTAATTACATTTTGTTAATTAAATATTTCTACTAATATATATTATTTACTAAATATATTACTAATTGTTTTCAAAGGGAAAGAAGTGAAAAAAGAAAATAAGAGGGAGAGATGAAAGGATATGGTAGTTGAAGATTGTTAAATAAAATATTAGGTAGTTGATATAGAGGATGGATATAGAGTATGAACGGGTGCAACAAAACTGGATATAGAGGAGAGAATCTTGCTAACTAGGACGGAATATTCCTTTTAGAGGATGGATTTAGAGGACGACGAGTGCGGGTAGTCTTAGGACATGAACTTTACATTGTCCAACTTTGTTGTCTATGGTTCTGTGCAAAAATTCAATGTTTTGTGTAATTTGAAATAGAACCTTGTTAAGCTTGTAAAGTCCATAATTAATTCCTGGAAATTGCAAAAATCATGAAAATTGACATGTGCACCTTTCATAACATGTTGGACCCCTGGTGCATGATTTTGATGCATTCATACATATTTGCATCATATTTCTCATTCCTTGCCTATATAGCATATAATTGCATATAAATGTTTTATTTAGAAAAATGTGCCCAAAAATGCATGACTTATTATTTCTGGTGCCTATCATAATTGTTTATGCTTTACCACAGAAACCATGTACAGGTTGCATTGTAGCACTAATTTCTTAGTCGTTGAAAGGATCAAGTTCATATTGGCATGAAATGACATATTTCCATATTGATTGTTATTTATGCATGTAAAAGTCTCTATGCACATGTTGTCCATATGTGTTATATGCTTAATCATGATCCCTTTTACATGTTGTCACATAGATCATGTATAAAATTTGCTTGTTGCACCCTTTACTTCATTTAGGCTTATTAAGTAATGTAACGGCACCACATATTGTCATATAACCATATATGGATAATTTATGTCAAAGTCTTACATTTCATGCGTGATCGTATTATCTTGAACTTTATGGTTAATTAGAGCAGTAGGATGACATGTGTATATTTATCTTGCCCTACTCCATGTTGATGCCCATGTTTAACTCTATGTCATAATAAAAGTTGAATAGATTAAATACTCTGTTGTGCCATATCATCTAGGAGAGAGTGATTATTCGTTGCTTCTAAGTATTGTGCTTATGTATGCCTATCCTATATTTCATTTAATTAGAAGTTTGTCCTCTTGACCTAAACTATGTGTTCCTATCCGTAAGCAAGCATATCATCTCATGCATGAATAATTTCCTCTCATATGCATATAACATCAGCATTCATATTTATTGAGAAAGTTTCATGAATAATAATATCTATGCATTCACCTATGCTCATACATTGCATTGCATTCATCTAGGACCCGAGAACGAGGAAGGCAACCACGAGGAGATCAATGTTGAGCTGAGCACCATTGTGGATACTAACTTCGAACAGCCCCAAGGCAAGCCCGGTGCATAACCCACGCTTTTAAAAGTTTTGCTTTACTTCACAAGTAATGATGTCATGTATTGTGCATTTAAGTTCAGGAGTTGATCGTCACCGTAGTTGCATTATTTATCCCTTTATGCCTATGGTCTCATTGGATAGGTATAATCCTTTTCCGTTAGAAATGCTATGCTTAGTAAGGAGTCATCGGTAGCAACACCGAGCGGTACGGAGACCTCTCGGTATAGGTTTATTCAATTGTTATCTCTCACATGATGTTTATGAAATTGAGACCGTACGGGGAAATGCATGTGTAGGATGCGGTGGCAAGGTTCGCCTATGTTCGCCATAGCCCCGTGCGTGTCGGTTGAGGACCGTGTGACTCCGCGAGCAAGAATTGAGTTGTGTACCAAGTGCATACCTTTATTATGGGTACTGGGAAACCTAGTAGCTTGAGAACCGTAGGGTTGGACGGTACCCCGCCATTCTTTTGAGATGTTGATTGATGGTGGCATCCCGGGTCATGTGGTTGGACGAGTATGCGGTCTACCCTTGGATGGCTCCGCCGTGGGCATCGCATGTGGGGACGTATTACTTGGGAGAGGTGGGAGTCGTATCGGCCCTATAGTGATCTCGCGAACGGTGGCCATACGTGTTCTTAAATGATGCGTATGTCGTGTACTTGGGTTTCTCCTGCAGGATGTAAATCGATATATATCGCCGTCCCTCGCGGTTATTGAGTACCTCTTGTCTCGAGCAGATCGCATCGTAGTAAGAAGTGAACATGATGATATATTTGCTGA
This sequence comes from Chloris gayana, assembly GCA_031894775.1. Lineage (NCBI taxonomy): Eukaryota > Viridiplantae > Streptophyta > Magnoliopsida > Poales > Poaceae > Chloris > Chloris gayana. The sequence continues at coordinate 20,627 of JAUNZO010004677.1, read as the reverse complement.
TTTGAAGTATTTTAATATTGCTTTGCAACCTTGTATTGCTAGGTCTTGCTCACTAAATTTTATATTCATGTCATAACCCTTTTAATATGGCTAAAAGTTGGAATTAGAAATTAATGTAGGTGCTGTTTTTGCAATTTAATTCCAGCAAACCCGGTCAGCCCCTGCATGTTAGGAGTCGGTTTTAGAAACCACTTTTGTCGGGTAAGACTTGCGGAGTATATTAGATACTCAGGGCTTTGTTGTTAACATTTTTGTGCAGGTGAGCTGTTGAGAAGAATGGGCACATCTACGGGCTTGATGTGTTACATTTTAGGCAACTATCGTCGAGATTAATTTACGCTTCCGCATATATACTAAAGAGATGTAAAAATCAGAATTTGAACTCTATGTATTGTAACACTTGAAGATCATATGTAAAATGTTCTACTCATGTACACTAAATATGTCTTTGGAAATGGTGAATGTATCATCTGTGTATGTGCTATGACGTCCGCTTCGTCGGATGTCTCCCGAGGCGGTCCTGTGCGACAATCCCTCTTGCTTTGCAAGGTAGGGGTGTCACAGCTGGTATCGGAGCCGATTCGGGATTTGCCATACGCTAATGATCATTCTTAAAAATGGCAAACACGTTTTACGGTGAGGAACGATTTAGTAAGCCCAATTAAGGTGTATAATAGTGTAGAAGTGGCAAACTAACATGTGTTATGATTGTTTAATTTCTTGCATCTACGGCTTTGGCTCAGGTATGTTTGCAATTTAAATTAGCGCTCCGTGCCCGCGGAAGTAATAATACGGGACAATGTTGGCTCGTGGCAATCCACGAGGCGATCCCTTCAATGGATCGTTACTCTATATGATAGTAGAACTGTGATTTGTTTTCGTAATTTCTCTTGAATTTGATGTATTGTTTCTGCAATGGATCTTCTGCAGGTACACTAACCACGAATCTTAGATCGTATAGAACCGTGATGAGTACGTGTGTGTGTTGCCACTAATTTTGCGAGTTGGTCGGCTATATACCGATCACGTCTTTTATTTTGGAAAGGACGTAGGAAATCGACATATTTCATGGCATCATGCATCCCATTCATCCCATATGCATTTCACACATGTTAATGAACCCAAATTTATCAACCTAAACCAACTCACATGGTCTCGGTCTCGATAAAATGCAAGAAACCAAATCGGTGGTCTGAAAAAAAACATCCTCCGGTCGACAGAAATTCCACTCGATAGGTCAGTTTCACCAAAATCGCCATATCTCCCTCGTTGGTTGTCCAAATGAGGTGATCTACCCCTTTCTGGAAAGCCTGTGTTTTGCTCTACAGCTTTGGTAGCCAGAGATTGTGCTGGAAAAGTTTCTATCCTGGCTCAAAATGGCAATAACAGAGAGTTGTCAGAAATTCCAGAGGCAATTTCAGCACACTGTTTTTGTAGTGTTTCTGCCATAACTTTCAATTGGCTTGAGCTATGAAGGTGATTAAGTGCTCGTTGGAAAGATTGGGAAGAGCTTTACAACCTTGGTAGTATGAGTGTTTCTTGGAAAAATCTGGAAGGACCCCTAAATTGGCAAAACAGTAGGGTCATCCAGAAATTCAGATTCGGTTTTTGCAAGATGTCGGAATTCAGAGATTGCCTTGCATATTCTTCATGTCAATTTCATTATTCATCGATTATGCTAGCTCATTTAGCATATGAATATGTTGAATATGAAGTCTGACAATGTTGATGATGTTCCACAGATGGTGCGCACTCGCAGAAATGTGGAAAACCGCGGTGAGGTCCCCGAAGGATCCAATAACCGTGGTGGAGCACCATTGTCATCTTCACCTCCGCTGAGAACTCATAATGAGCAATTCATTAATAATCAAGTGGAGTTGTTCCGTATGTTCCTTGAGGGTAATTTTCAAGGAAGCCAACCAGCACCACAGGAGGCGTCATATGTGGATTTCTGGGATACACAACCTCCGACGTTCTCCGGTGATGGTGATCCGTTAGAAGTCGATAATTGGCTTCGCATCATGGAATCCAAGCTTGCACTCCTTCGCTGCACCGACCATCAGAAGACCATGTTTGCGATTCAGCAACTCCGCGGATCAGCAAATGCATGGTGGGCCAGTTATTCTAATGCATTTCCCGCTGATCATCAAGTCTTATGGCCAGAATTTTGTGAAGCTTTCCGCTCTCATCATCTTCCCGTTGGACTCGGGAAGCGGAAATTACAAGAGTTTTTGCAACTGAAGCAAGATTCGGATGACGTGTCGGAATATGCACGCAAGTTTAATTATCTCGCCCAATATACCACCTACCATGTTGATACTGATGCAAAGAAGAGAGACCAATTCAAGTCCGGCCTTAATTTCAAATTGCAAGCACGTCTAGCTCAATTGACTAACTGTTCGTTTAATGAGTTTGTGAGTGCTGCAATTGTCCAAGAGGATGCTACCCGAGCCTATCAAGAAGACAAGGAGAAGAAACGTGCTATGGAAAATGCATCTGGTACCGCTCCTCGTAGCTGCCAAATGATTGTTGTTCCATCGGATGGCTCAAGTGTCTGTTCAGCCATACCACAGAATGATGAACATTATTCCCTTCCACCGCAGCAGCATGAAACTTCCTATCGCTGTGATCACCAGTGTGGTCGAAAGCTTCAACCTCTGCAGCAAGATTTTCAGAGCCCAATGCCTAAAGCGCAGCCAAGTGTAAATGTAAGCTACTCCGGCTGCTACACCATCGATCGTCGCTTTAGGAGACGTCCTCGAGGCAACAACAAAAGTGATAGCAGAAATCTACCTCTCACTAGGGATACACCTAGGACTGGTCGTATCAACTTTACCACTCTCGAAGAAATGCAAGAAGGTGAACCAGTGCTTGCTGGTATGTTTACCATCCATGATGCTCCAGTCTTTGTTCTTTTTGACTCCGGTGCTACTCATGGGTTTATAAGCATGGCTTGTGTTGAAAGGTTACGACTTACACCCAACAACCTTAAGGCACCTTATGCTATCACATCTCCGGGTGGAAAGATTCATGCAACACAAGGAGTCTTGCCTCCTCTCAATCTAGGAGGATGGGTCTATCCGTCGAATCTTATCATCCTGAAGGAATTAAGCCTGGATGTTATTTTGGGTATGAATTGGATGAAGTATCATAAAGCCGTCTTGCATATTGATACTCGGGAAGTTCATTTGAATTCTCCATTACATGGTCGAGTCGTGCTACGTCTATCATATCCGGGTACCATTTCTTCTCAAGTCCATCGGTTGGAAGGAAGAAAATTGGAGGATATTCCGGTTGTATGTGAGTTCCCCGACGTGTTTCCGGATGACTTACCCGGAATGCCTCCTGATCGGGATGTCGAGTTTAAGATTGAACTACAGCCTGGCACAGCCTCCAATCTCTCTTCTAGATCCCCGTTAAGAAATGCCATTTTTACATCCATCCGATGTAACTCTAAATCAAAATGCGCTACAAGAGCCATTATGATTCGGAAAGAATCTTTACAAGAGACTGGAGAAAAGGTCTCATTGTAGTCTATTCCTTCCCTCTCGTGTGAAGCCCTTCGCTACAAGGCGTGCTTTAAATTTCTCTACATTCCCTCCGGAGTCATATTTCGTCTTGTAGACCCATTTGCAGCCTACTGTTTTGGCTTCTTTAGGAATATCTGCTAGGTCCCAAACATCGTTGAGACTCATAGATCTCATTTCATCTTTCATGGCCTCCAACCACTCGGATGAATGAGCACTCCTCATGGGTTCTTCATACGAGGTGGGATCATCCTCCATATGAAATTCTTCCGTATTATACAATACATAATCACTCGCTTATAGCAGGCTTTCCGATTCTCTTAGGTCTGCTAGGGCCTTCATCAGCTGGCACAATTTCTGGTTGGGGTTCTTGTGGAACCTCCTCCTCTAATTCATCATCGTCCGTAGGAGGCTGCTGCAGCTCCCCTCATCCGTGGCGACAGCCTCTGCGGGATCCTGAAGGACAGGTTCCTCATTGATGACGGGTGAAGTGACAACAGGTGCTGGCACCGCAACGTCACGCATCACGGGCGCAACATCAACAGGTAGTGAGAAGAAAGGTTCTTGACTCATAAAATCGGGTACGTATACCCGTTTCTCCTCAAGATTGATTTCTCTCGCTATCATGCTCCCCCGATCATGTCGTCCTCCAAGAAGACGGCATGTCCGGTTTCTACAAACTTCGTGTATCCGTTAGGGCGGTAGAAACGATATCCCTTGAACTTTTCCGGATAGCCAATAAAATGGCAATCGATCGTCTTGGGATCCAACTTCCCAAGATCCGGGTTAAAAAGCTTAGCCTCTGTCGGACTCCCCCACACGCGGAGGTGAGCTAGCGAAGGCACTCTACCAGTCCATAACTCGTACGGTGTTTTGGGCACCGACTTTGTTGGAACTCTGTTGAGAATATAAATGGCGGTTTTTAAAGCCTCCATCCATAGACCTCAATGGGAGTGTGGAGTAGCTCATCATGCTACGGACCATATCCATTAGGGTACGGTTACGCCTTTCCGCCACTCCGTTCGTTATGGCTCGCCCGGTGTGGAATATCGGGCGACTATGCCATTCTCTTGTAGGAACCTTGCAAAAGGTCCCGGGACTTGTCCATAAGGCGTATGACGACCGTAGTACTCCCCTCCACGGTCTGATCTTACAATCTTTATCTTTAAATCATGCTGATTTTCAACTTCTACTTTAAATATCTTGAATTTATCCAATGCTTTTGATCGCTCTTTAATTGGATAAATGTAATCAAAACGGGAGTAATCTTATGTGAATGTTATGAACGAGTCATAACCATCCACGCTCTTTACGGGAAAAGGTCCACAAATGTCTGCGTGAATTAACCGTAAAATTCCCGTACTTGCGTTTTGCATCTTTCTTAATTTTCTTAACGAATTTCCCTTTAATGCACTCAATGCATTGTTCTAATTCGAAGAACTCTAACGTTGGAAGAATCTCATTCTTCACAAGTCTCTCCATTCTCCCCCTCGAAATATGGCCTAAGCGACAGTGCCATAATTTCGATGAGACGGGTTGAGTTCCCTTTCTCTTTTTATTCTTTTTCTTTTGAGATGACGAGGGCGTATCATCATTCTCATTTTCATTATGCAAATCAATATTCGCATCTTGCAAATCAACATTTGCATCTTCTATCACATTCACATCATCACCAAGTGATAATAAGTAAAGCTTATCTTGTAAGGATGCAAAACCAATGCAATCATTATTAAACCACAATTCACACTTGCCATTACCAAAATGGCAATCATATCCATCAATATCCAAACGAGAGACACTAATTAAGTTTCTTTGTAACGAAGGTACATAAAAAACATCTCTAAGCCTAAGAATGAAGCCATCCGCAAGCCGTAGGTGAAGATCTCCCACGGCTTCCACCTTGGCTTCAACTCCATTGACCACTCTAATGGAACCTTCATTTCTTGCTATTGCCCTCCTCGTTCGAAACCACCGTATACAATTTGCAACATGAATAGTTGCTCCGAATCAATCCACCAAGTGGATCTAGAATAATCAACATACAAGGATTCATTAACAAAAGTGATTAAGCTCTCACCTTGCTTTCTGTCCAGCATCATCCCGAGCCATTGTGGGCAGTCTTTCTTGTAGTGCCCCTTCTTGCCACGAGTGCATGCACTCATCTTTCTCCACCGTGGGTCCGCCCAGCTGCGGCTGATGCCTTGGACCCCTGCCCTTTGCATTGTTGGAGGGATACTTAGGGCCTTTGCCCTTGTTATCTTTCACATGGTTGACAGAAAATCCACCATGTTGGTTCTTCACTCTGTCCTCCTCTTGAATGCAATTGGCGATGAGCTGGTCAAGCGTCCAATCATTCTCTTTCATGTTGTAGTTCCCAACAAGATTGTCAAACTGCTTTGGCAAGGACAGCAACACAAAATGCTGTAGCAACTTATCATCTATGTTGATCTGCATGGGTCTCATTTTCTGAACCATCCCACTCATCTTGAGGATATGCTCTCCGACACCACCATCGTTGTACTTCTCATTAACAAACCGCTTCGGCAGTTGGGTGGCATAAGTTCCGAAAGAACTAGTGAACTGGTTCTCTATCCTCTTGAGGTATCCAGCAATAGTCTCCTCTTCCGGTATTGAGCCCAAGATAGCGGGCTCAATAGTGTTCTTGACCAAGGCCAAACACTTCTTGTTGTCTAGCACCCATCTGCCGTGCTCAATCCGATACACGAGATGGTGGGAGCATAATCCCTCCGTCTCTGTACCCAAGAGTCATCAGACTCATATGCGTCCCTTGTGACATCCCGTGTCACGATTAAGGTTAAGTACGTAATTACTAGCCTAATCACATCACTAATCGAGCGCTAATGATAATCACCCAAAGGAAAAGAAGAAAAACAAAAAAGAGAAAAGGAAAAAACCTAAACTAAACCCTAGCCCTAACCCAACCCATAAGAGAAATGCAAAAATTATAAAAATACTACCCACATATTTTTGCACCACTGGGTTGCTCATGTAAAAATATGAATTTACAACAGTTTTACAGAATTTTTGAACCAAGTTTTGAATGCCCAAAAATTCGAATTCAAATCTGAAACACAGATGTTTGTGAATTTTATATAAATTTTTGGAAGCAAGATTAGAACTTCAAACTAAAAGATGGAAATTCGGGCACATCATCCTGGAGCTCTGTATATTTTGGGTTCTATTTTTGGAGCACCGAAAGTATGAATTTTGGCCAAATCTTCAAACCGCAGATTTGAAATTCAAATTCGAACCCCGAGCACCGTTGCCCACCGGACAGAGCCGCCGCGGACCGCCGGTCCGGCGCCACCGCAGGCCGCCCCGCGCGTGCCTCTGCCCCATCCCATCGCCACGCCGCTCCCCTGCCAGCTCCCCAACCAAATTGTACCCGCCGCCCAACCCCGGCCGGCCGGCATTGAAGGCCCCCGCCCGGCCGCCGCCTCCCCGTCCGGCCGCCCTTAGAAAAACGGCACGGAGGCCAATAATCGATCCCACTCGCGCCTCCTCAAGCTCCAGCAATACTTGCCTCATCCCCCAGCGCCAACCCCAGCTCCTTTCCCCTCCCCTAGCGCGCACCGGAGCAAGAATTCGGGCCGCCACCGCCATGGACGCCGCCCCGAGCTCCTCGCTTCTAGGCAAGCCCCTTCTCCCTCTTTTTCCGTGTCGGTCGACGCGCAAGGCACCCCTGTGGCTCCCCCTAACTCCCCTGCCCACTCCGTGCAGAGCGACGCCGGAATTCGGAGGAACGCCGCCGCCGCCGCTCCGACCGCGCCACCCCCACGACGAGCCCCCACCTCCGGTCCTCCTCCGCGCCAAGCCACCCCACGCCGCTCTTCTCCAAGGTGAGGCGGAGCTTTTGCCATCAACCCCGACCCCTTTCGTCCTCCGTGCGCCGCGCACGACGGTGCCGAAGTGCCGCCCTGCCGCCGCGCCATGGTCGCCGGCGTTCCGGCCACCACGGGCCCCCGTGGATCCCACCAGGGAGCTCCCCGTCGCACGCGCATCGTTTTCCCCAAGGGCCGGAGCATGAGCTGCCCCGTAGCGCCGCCGCGGGCGAGCTCGCCGGCGCCGGCCGCCGTCCGCCGGAGCCCGCGCGCCGCCCGTTTTAAATCTGCCCTAGTGGCAATCTTGTAAATACACCCGAACTTCATTCAAGTTTGAAAAATCCATAACTCGCGTTTAAATCGTCCAAAAATTTCAAACTAAAATGTTTTGGAAACTAGAAGGTCTGTACTTTCATAAAAGCAACATGAACTCGTCAGATCTACACGTTTTCACATTTTTACAAAAATGACAAAAGTCAACCCCTGAAAACTTAACTAGGCCATAACTTTAAAACTATAACTCCAAATTAAATGCCACTTGGCCACAATCTTCACCCAGGCACACATGAATTGTTGGCACTGGAAGATCTGCATTTCATTTCATATTTTTCAAGTTATTGCATTTCTTGCATTCTCTGTATTTAATTCTTAATTAAATCCCTGTAAATTATTTTTGCATGGAACTTGGTAATTAATTTCCTCTTAGCACTGTTCATTTGTAGAAAAGTCCATGTTAATTTTTGAGCATGTTAAGATATTAATTTTGCAAACCCTAGCTCTAAATTCCTAAAAAGTTATTTTCAGCACATGTGTAATAGTTCTATGTCGCTAAAAATTATGTTCATGCATGATTATGTAAATTTCACTGTTCACCATGTCCCCTAGCACCTCATGGCAGGTTTAGTCAAAAGGTTTCATGTATTTCACGTATGTATGAATTTTGAGATCGAATTCTTATCTTAAAAGGAAATCGTCATCGCATGTGATGCTAAAACACATAAGCCTAGGTTTCTCCGTTTTGTATTATAGAAACTTGCTAAAATGTTATTGCTAAACCTGCAATAACCACAGCACTCATGTCTATGAAATCAAGTCATTACTCGTTGTATTAGTATAATTATGCTTGCCATGTATTTGGACCCCCCTTAAAAGGAAACAAGAGACATGTTATGATTGTTAGGGTTTGAGCAAACAAGGACTTTTGATTAATGTATTCATATGCATCTTTACAAAAACAGCACACATGCATTACTCTCATCATCGACCTTGTATTCGTGTGACTTATGCATTGCATTTCATTCCTTAGGTGACGACGCCGAATTGATCCCGCCGGAAGAAGCTATTGCCACGCTCAACGCTTGTGAGGCTAGTGCTAACTTCGATCACTCTCAAGGCAAGCCCGGTGCATTCCTATTATTTTGAAATGTCTTTCTTTATCACTCTATTAAGGATGATGAATGTGCATTTAAGTTCTTAGGCGTTGATTGGAAATCCACATGCATAAATTCCTATATGTCCTATGTCGCTTATGTGTCATATCCTCGTTAGAATTGCTATGCTATGTTTATGGAGTCAACGATAGATTGGGGATCTCACTCATGGCTTATGATTAAATGTGAACATGATGAATTTGGTTAAAATTGAGAACACCCCATTGTGGCTCCGCGAACAAGTTTGAGTTGTGTACCACTTGCATACCTTTCTTATGGGGATTGGTAAACCTACGTAGCTTGTAAGTTGTAAAGTGAGCCGGATATCTCACCGACCCGGAGGTGATGTGTATGGCACGGTGGTTGTACGGGTTGAGGACCGTTGGAGAGTACATGGGTTAAGCCTTGGGCGCGTTGTTGAACGGTCGCAAGGGGGACGTGTACTCGGGGTCGGTGGCCCCGTGTTTTACTTTATGATGAACTCGCGAACGGTGGCCATACGTGTTCTTAAATGATGCGTATGTCGTGCATTTGGGTTCTTTCCTGCAGGATTAATAATTCGATAATTATCGCCGTTTCCTCTCGGTTAATGAGTACCACTTGATTCGAGCAGTCCGCAATGTGTAGTAATGGAAAGAGATTGAATAGCTTGCTGTTTTATATTGATATTAAATTGTATTGCAAACTCTTGTATTGTTAGCATGCTCACTAAAGTTTCTTTTATGCAACAATCCTATTAATTTGGCTAAGTAATGAAATTGCCAACCTAATTAGCATAGGTGCTATTTATGCAAAAAGGCCAAGTTAAACCGGTCGAGCCCCATGCATCTAGGAGTCGGTCTTAAATGACCAATTTGACGGGTAAGACTTGCGGAGTATGTTAGATACTCGGGCTTTGCCATTACATGTTGATTTACAGGTTTCCCGCAAGCCGGGTTTTGTGATTGTTGTGGTAAGGTGGTTTGGGATGGAGAAGAGCCCAAAGAGTGGACCATTGAATGGGTCCCTAGCTCTCCGACCCATGATGAGTGAGCCATGGCCTAGGCCGGCATGGTTCATTTAAGTTATCTATGTATCGTCGAGTTATGTATTTCGCTTCCGCACTTTAATTCGAACAAAGATTATGGTTATGTAAGACTTTTATTCGAACCTAATGTATCTTTTATTCGAACTCTATGTTGTAATCAAGACTTAATTATGTAACCTTGCAAATCGTGCATGTTTGTTAATGTGATGCTATGTATGGTTGCTTCGTCAATCATCTCCCAAGGCGATCCGTACCACACTTAACTATCTTTCGGGATAGGGGTGTGACACGTGGTATCGAGCCGACTTGGGATTTGCGTCATGCTAACACTCATTCTAAAAATCATAAACCCCACTTTTGTGTCACGGTGAGGTACGAGTCTAGATAGAAAGGCCAATATAAGGACTATATAGAATGGTGGCAAAACTAACCCCGTGTTATGATTGTTTAAATATTTTGCAACTACGGCTTGAGCAAAGGTATGTGATTGAGTGTTGTCAATTTTCGCATGATATTATTGGTGTGACTCGAATACACTCTTATTCGAGAGCTCTCCATGTGAGGCGAGGTGACATGGATTTATTTTTGGCTTGTTTCTTTTGAATTTGATGTAATGTTTCTGGAATCCATCTCTTGCAGGTACATAACAACGTTTTAGTTCGTGTAGTATCGTGTGAGAGGTGTGTGTGCGCCACCGATGCGCTTGTCCGATATTCGTATCGGCGAGCGCGGTCTTTTAATTTTTGTGAGGACGTACGGAACGACATATTGAGCATCCATCATACTTTGCATATCATCTCATCATGTCAAACACGTGCATGTGAACTTATCTAACTGAAACAATCACGAAAAATTTGATCACCTAGCTTAATTCTCACAAAAGATTGAAAACCGAAGCACTAAAACGTGGCGAAACATGGCAGATTTCTTAGACTTTCACGAAAATGAGCATAACTTCCGAATTACTTATCCAAATAAGGCAAATAAGGACTTTCTGGAAAGCTTGTGTTATGCCCCTCAATAAAATTCTAGTCTCTGGCCTTGCAAAAATCTGGAACGTAGCTAGAACTGCCCATTACAGAGAGCAGTTCTGGAATTCCAGAATGTGCTCCGGTTCTGTCCCTGTCGTAGATCGTGCATAACTTTCAAACGACAAGTCGGATTGAGCTGTTCTAGGATGCGTTGGAAAGCTTAAGTAGTTGTCTAAAACTTTTGCAACAAACAAAAATTTTAAGTCTGTCCAGAAACAGGAGTAAAAATTGGATTTCCGTAATATGTCAATTCTGTCCAGGAAATTGAACCGTGTTAGGTTTGCGCGAAAAGTTTGATTGCTTTCTTTGCTAAGTTGGTGCCATTCTATCATTCATGCTTTACTTATTTAGCATGTTTTGTTGTTGGATCTTGAGTTTTGACTTGTGTTTCAAAATTCTCCGACAGATGGCCCCCGGCAAGCTCATGTTGGACCGTGAGAACCTCGCGAGGCGGGTGCTCGAGTTGGAGCAGGAGCGTGCTGCCCTGCAGGCCACCCTCGCCACCCGCGACGCCGAGCTTACCACTCGCGACGCCGAGCTCGCCGCTCGCGCCGCCGAGCTTGCTGCCCGCACCGCCGAGCTAGCCGAGCGCACTACCGAGGTGGACACCCTCCGTACGCAGCTCGAGTATAGCGAGACGGAGCGTTGGAACTTCTTCGAGCAGCTCCACGACGCCCACCTTGCCCTTGAGGGCAATGGAGCCGCCGCTCTGCAGGCCACGCTCGATGAGCGTGATGCCCAGCTCACCGCCGCGAATGAGGAGAACTACGTCCTCTCCGGCCAGGTGGATGCCCTTCTCGAGGAGAAGGATGAGTTGGAGGTTACTCTCCCGGAGACTTAGGGCGCTAGGGATGCTTTGGAGGGAGACCTCCGGAACGCCCGAGCGACCATAGCGCATAACAACGCTACCATTGAGCATCTCCAAGCCGCCAACAACGCCCTGCACGCCATCCTCAATGGCGGACCTCCCGAGCCACTTGAGATCATCCCACCCGAGGAGGATGTGGAGATGAGTGATGGCGAGGATGCTTCCGACGTCGAGGACGGAGCACCACCCTCTCCCATGAGGGATGACGCCGACTACTACGGCGATGACGACGAGTAGTTGTCACGACCGGTGGTCGTAGCTCTATGTGTTGTAGGATTTGTAATCTCGTGAGGCATGTAACCGTGTTGGAAACGATCCGCGTGTTGTTAATTAAGCTCTCCGAGATTTGTGTTCGATTATGGGTCACATGTGATGTAACCTAAGACCGTGTTGTATCGGATTCGTGGTTTCCCGTGTATCAAAAATTTCTATCATGTTGCTACTATGTTGGAATCTATGGAATATGTGTGTTGCCGATGCATTATGCGTATTTCATTGTTATTTCTTTCATACATGCAATCTGAAATTTGTGATCCCTTATGTCCAATGTTATGTTTTCTTGCCATTTTAGCTCCGGAACTAATGAGCTAACGTGAGAAAATTTTTCATATATGACAGATGGTGAACACCCGTCGTGGCGAAGCTTCCGAGCAGTGGTCATGGTGCGAGGGAAGAGCAACTCCCTAACCCTCCACCTCTCACGCCGTTGGAACAACTCGTGTCCAACCAAAACGAGATGTTCCGCTTGTTCTTTGCAAGTCAAACCAACCAAGGACAAGGCCAAGGACCGCCACCCCAAAGGCCGAGGAATTCCACCTATGCCGACTTTTGGGCCACTCAACCGCCCAAGTTTGGTGAAGCTACTACCGATCCGTTGGAGGCGGATAATTTCCTCCGCATCATTGAGTCGAAGTTTGCTCTCCTCAATTGCACATCGGAGCAAAAGGTTCTCTTTGCGGCTCAACAACTTCGTGGCTCCACTAGTGCATGGTGGGCAAGTTTCATCGCCGCCCTTCCCGCCGGTACTCAAGTGAATTGGCCGGACTTTTGCACCGCGTTTTGCGCGCATCACATTCCCGCCGGTCTCATGAAGCGCAAGTTGCAAGAGTTTCTCAGTTTGAAGCAAGGTACCGGAACCGTGCAAGAGTATGCACGGAAGTTCAACTACTTGGCCCAATATGCATCCTATCATGCCGACACGGATGACAAGAAGAAGGATTGCTTTCGCTCGGGGCTAAGCCCAAAGTTACAAGATCGCTTGGCTCAAGTCACTACCGGCACGTTCAATGACTTGATGAGTGCCGCAATTGTGCAAGAAGATGCTATCCGTGCTCACCAAGAGGACAAGAAGAGGAAGCGTGCCGTGAGAAATCCATCCGGCTCCGCTCCGCCCAAGTACAAGCTAGCTATCACTTCCCGTCCGGACAGAAGTTTCGGGCCGCATTGCCGCCGACGGGGGATCACGCCAATTCGTGCCGCAGCAACACCACCACTCTCACGGTGGAAATCAGCAGCATACCACTTCGTTCCGCCCTCCACAGCAGCAATACCAAGGTGCTAGGCCCGGTCCTCAAGGTCCGTGCTTTAATTGTGGACGTCCGGGTCATTTCGCAAAGGATTGCCGTGTTCCGACACGCAACCCGGGCAACAACAACAACAACAATGGTTCCGGAAGTGGCAACAACAACAATCAAAACCGCAATGGGAATAATGGCAATGGGAACCGCAATCAATCTTCCACTCCAAATGCTAAGAATGGCCGAGTCAACTATACCACGGCCGAAGAGATTCAAGCGGGAGAACCGGTACTTTCGGGTATGTTTTCGGTCAACAACCATCCCACTTTGGTTCTTTTTGATTCGGGTGCAACTCATGATTTCATTAGTCAAGCATGTGCAAAAACATTACAACTCACTCCTACCGTTTTGGATATTCCCTATATCATCACGTCACCCGGTGGAAAAATAAAAACAAATCTAGAGTTGAGACAAGTACCCCTAAACCTAGAAAGAAAAATATACCCCTCCTCTCTCATAGTTTTGTGTGGGCAAGGAATAGATGTAATCCTAGGTATGAGGTGGATGAAACTCCATAGAGCCGTTTTACACATCGATTCCCGTGAAGTTCACCTAAACTCCCCACTCCATGGTTCATCTATTCTCCGATTACCCCACCCAAAATTCTCCACTTCAAAAATCTACCATCTCGAAGGAAAAAGGATTGAGGATATTCCCGTGGTATGTGAGTTTCCCGATGTGTTTCCGGATGACTTACCGGGCATGCCACCCGATCGGGATGTTGAGTTTAGAATTGAGCTCCAACCCGATACGGCACCAATTTCCCGTAGGCCGTACAAAATGGCTCCCAATGAGCTAGCAATCTTGAAGGAACAATTGGGTGAGCTTATGGATAAAGGTTATATTCGCCCTAGTTCATCTCCGTGGGGATGTCCCGCTCTCTTTGTGAAGAAGAAAGACAAGACGCTACGTCTATGTGTGGATTATCGCCCTCTCAATGCGGTAACTATCAAGAATAAATACCCGCTCCCTCGGATTGATATTCTCTTTGATCAAATAGTTGGTGCTAAGGTTTTCTCTAAGATTGATCTCCGATCCGGTTACCATCAAATCAAGATCCGAGCCGAAGATATTCCAAAAACCGCATTCTCTACGCGGTATGGTCTCTTTGAGTATCTCGTCATGTCTTTTGGGCTCACAAATGCCCCGGCTCATTTCATGTACTTGATGAATTCGGTCTTCATGCCCGAGTTGGATAAGTTTGTCGTGGTCTTTATTGACGATATTCTTATTTATTCGAAGTCCGAAGAAGAGCATGCCGAACACCTTCGCATTGTCCTCCAACGGCTTCGTGATCATCAATTGTATGCCAAGTTTAGCAAATGTGAATTTTGGTTGAAGCAAGTTCCTTTCTTGGGTCACATTATTTCCGCGGAAGGTGTCGCCGTTGACCCAAGTAAAGTGGGTGAAGTGCTTACTTGGAAATCCCCAAGGTCGGTGAGACAAATCCGAAGTTTTCTTGGTCTTGCCGGCTATTATCGGAAATTCATTCCCAATTTTTCAAGCATAGCCAAACCTATGACAAAATTGTTGGAGAAGGATGCTAAGTTTAAATGGAGCCGTGAATGTGAAGAAGCCTTCCAAACTCTCAAGAAGCATTTGACATCCGCTCCGGTGTTAGCACAAGCCGACATCACCAAGCCGTTTGACGTGTATTGTGATGCATCCAGCACCGGTCTAGGGTGTGTACTAATGCAAGAAGGACGTGTCATTGCGTATGCTTCTCGTCAACTTCGCAAGCATGAACAACACTACCCCACCCATGATTTGGAACTAGCCTCGGTTGTCCTTGCTTTGAAAACTTGGAGACATTATCTACTTGGAAATCTTGTCAATCTCTACACCGATCATAAGAGTCTCAAGTATATCTTCACCCAACAAGAGTTGAATATGAGGCAACGTAGATGGTTGGAATTAATTAAGGATTATGAGTTGGAAATTCATTATCACCCGGGTAAAGCTAATGTGGTTGCCGACGCTTTGAGTCGCAAGGATCAATGCAATCACGTTGCCGGTCGTTCTATGGAAGATTTGGAAATTTCAGATTCTAGTGAACCAAGTCTTCGAGTCATTCCCTATGGTTCACTATATAATCTAGCTCTCATTCCTACCCTTCGTGAGGAAATTATTGAGGCACAAAAGAAGGATGAAGGTATGGAATTTATTCGGCAAAAGATAGAAAAAGATGAGGCTACATGTTTCCGACAAGATGACGATGGTGTATTATGGTTCAACCAACGTCTCGTTGTTCGAAGGATATGGAATTACGGAAGAAAATAATGGACGAGGCACATTTGTCTAAATATTCCATACACCCCGGTAGCAACAAAATGTATCGCGGCCTAAGAGAAAAGTTTTGGTGGACACGCATGAAGCGTGAGATTGCACGGTATGTGGCCGAGTGTGATACTTGTCAACGAGTGAAAGCCGACCACTTGAGAAAAGCCGGATTATTGAACCCATTGAAGATTCCCGTTTGGAAGTGGGAGGACATTGCTATGGATTTTATCGTTGGATTGCCTCTCACATCAAAGAAGCATGATTCAATTTGGGTTATTGTGGATAGGTTAACTAAGTCCGCACATTTCATTCCCGTCCATACTACCTACAATACCAAGAAGTATGCCGAGCTATACATCTCAAGAGTGTTATGTTTGCATGGAGTACCTAAAACTATTGTTTCCGATCGAGGTCCGCAATTTGTATCTCGTTTTTGGGAGCAATTGCATTCTTGTCTTGGTACCACTCTCATTAGAAGCTCCGCATATCACCCTCAAACGGATGGACAAACCGAAAGATTGAATCAATATTTGGAGGATATCTTGAGAGCATGTGCTATGGAAAATAGAGGAAATTGGGATGATTGCCTTCCATTCGCCGAATTCTCGTACAACAATAGCTATCAAGAGAGTTCGGGAATGTCACCTTTTGAAGCATTGTATGGTCATTCTTGCCGTACACCCTTAAATTGGTCGGAAGCGGGAGAAAGAACCAATTTTGGTCCCGATCTTGTCACTCAAGCCGAAGAAAAGGTCCGACAAATTCAAGCCAACATGAAAGCCGCACAATCTCGTCAAGTGAGTTACGCTAACAAGAGGAGACGCCCGTTGGAATTTGAGAAGGGAGATCATGTTTATCTTCGTGTCTCCCGAATAAAGGCGTGTCTCGGTTTGGAATTAAAGGAAAGCTAGCACCCCGCTATATCGGACCCTATCCGATTGTGGAAAAGCATAGCGCGGTTGCTTACGGATTGCAATTACCGGAAAGTCTTGCTCGAGTGCACAATGTGTTCCATGTATCTCAACTCAAGAAATGCTTGAAGCCTCCGATAGATGTGGTCATCTCCGATACCGATCAACTAGAAGAAGACCTCTCCTACCCCGAATACCCCGTCCGGATCATTGATCAAAACGACCGAGTAACTCGCAATCGCACCATCACTTTCTATAAAGTGCAATGGAGTAACCACACCGAAGAAGAAGCAACTTGGGAACAAGAAGATTTTCTAGAGAAGAATTTTCCCGAGTTCCTCGCGTCACACAAATCGGTAAATTTTCCGTACTCCCTCTCCTTAATTCATAGCGATTCTCGGGACGAGAATTTCTTTAAGGGGAGGGCTGTGACATCCCGTGTCACGATTAAGGTTAAGTACGTAATTACTAGCCTAATCACATCACTAATCGAGCGCTAATGATAATCACCCAAAGGAAAAGAAGAAAAACAAAAAAGAGAAAAGGAAAAACCTAAACTAAACCCTAGCCCTAACCCAACCCATAAGAGAAATGCAAAAATTACAAAAATGCTACCCACATATTTTTGCACCACTGGATTGCTCATGTAAAAATATGAATTTACAACATTTTTACAGAATTTTTGAACAAAGTTTTGAATGCCCAAAAATTCAAATTCAAATCTGAAACACAGATGTTTGTGAATTTTATATAAATTTTTGGAAGCAAGATTAGAACTTCAAACTCAAAGATGGAAATTCGGGCACATCATCCTGGAGCTCTATATATTTTGGGTTCTATTTTTGGAGCACCGGAAGTACGAATTTTGGCCAAATCTTCAAACCGCAGATTTGAAATTCAAATTCGAACCCCGAGCTACCGTTGCCCACCGGACAGTAGCCGCCGCGGACCGCCGGTCCGGCGCCACCGCAGGCCGCCCGCGCGTGCCTCTGCCCCATCCCATCGCCACGCCGCTCCCTGCCAGCTCCCCAACCAAATTGTACCCGCCGCCCAACCCCGGCCGGCCGGCATTGAAGGCTCCCGCCCGGCCGCCGCCTCCCCGTCCGGCCGCCCTTAGAAAAACGGCACGGAGGCCAATAATCGATCCCACTCGCGCCTCCTCAAGCTCCAGCAATACTTGCCTCATCCCCCAGCGCCAACCCCAGCTCCTTTCCCTCCCCCTAGCGCGCACGCGGAGCAAGAATCCGGGCCGCCACCGCCATGGACGCCGCCCCGAGCTCCTCGCTTCTAGGCAAGCCCCTTCTCCCTCTTTTTCCGTGTCAGCCGACGCGCAAGGCACCCCTGTGGCTCCCCCTAACTCCCCTGCCCACTCCGTGCAGAGCGACGCCGGAATTCGGAGGAACGCCGCCGCCGCCGCTCCGACCGCGCCACCCCCACGACGAGCCCCCACCTCCGGTCCTCCTCCGCGCCAAGCCACCCCACGCCGCTCTTCTCCAAGGTGAGGCGGAGCTTTCCCTCAACCCCGACCCCTTTCATCCTTCGTGCGCCGCGCACGACGGTGCCGAGCGCCGCCCTCGCCGCCGCGCCATGGTCGCCGGCGTTCCGGCCACCACGGGCCCCGTGGATCCCACCAGGGAGCTCCCCGTCGCACGCGCATCGTTTTCCCCAAGGGCCGGAGCATGAGCTGCCCCGTAGCGCCGCGCCGCCGAGCTGCCGGCCGCCGTCCGCCGGAGCCCGCGCGCCGCCCGTTTTAAATCTGCCCTAGTGGCAATCTTGTAAATACACCCGAACTTCATTCAAGTTTGAAAAATCCATAACTCGCGTTTAAGTCATCCAAAAATTTCAAACTAAAATGTTTTGGAAACTAGAAGGTCTGTACTTTTATAAAAGAAACATGAACTCGTCAGATCTACAAGTTTTCCCATTTTTACAAAAATGACAAAAGTCAACCCCTGAAAACTTAACTAGGCCATAACTTTAAAACTATAACTACAAATTAAATGCCACTTGGCCACAATCTTCACCCAGGCACACATGAATTGTTGGCACTAGAAGATCTGCATTTCATTTCATATTTTTCAAGTTATTGCATTTCTTGCATTCTCTATATTTAATTCTTAATTAAATCCCTGTAAATTATTTTTGCATGGAACTTGGTAATTAATTTCCTCTTAGCACTGTTCATTTGTAGAAAAGTCCATGTTAATTTTTGAGCACGTTAAGATATTAATTTTGCAAACCCTAGCTCTAAATTCCTAAAAAGTTATTTTCAGCACATGTGTAATAGTTCTATGTCGCTAAAAATTATGTTCATGCATGATTATGTAAATTTCACTGTTCACCATTTCCCCTAGCACCTCATGGCAGGTTTGGTCAAAAGGTTTCATGTATTTCACGTATGTATGAATTTTGAGATCGAATTCTTATCTTAAAAGAAAATCGTCATCGCATGTGATGCTAAAACACATAAGCCTAGGTTTCTCCGTTTTGTATTATAGAAACTTGCTAAAATGTCATTGCTAAACCTGCAATAACCACAGCACTCATGTCTATGAAATCAAGTCATTACTCGTTGTATTAGTATAATTATGCTTGCCATGTATTTGGACCCCCCTTAAAAGGAAACAAGAGACATGTTATGATTGTTAGGGTTTGAGCAAACAAGGACTTTTGATTAATGTATTCATATGCATCTTTACAAAAACAGCACACATGCATTACTCTCATCATCGACCTTGTATTCGTGTGACTTATGCATTGCATTTCATTCCTTAGGTGACGACGTCGAATTGATCCCGCCGGAAGAAGCTATTGCCACGCTCAACGCTTGTGAGGCTAGTGCTAACTTCGATCACTCTCAAGGCAAGCCCCGGTGCATTCCTATTATTTTGAAATGTCTTTCTTTATCACTCTATTAAGGATGATGAATGTGCATTTAAGTTCTTAGGCGTTGATTGGAAATCCACATGCATAAATTCCTATATGTCCTATGTCGCTTATGTGTCATATCCTCGTTAGAATTGCTATGCTATGTTTATGGAGTCAACGATAGATTGGGGATCTCACTCATGGCTTATGATTAAATGTGAACATGATGAATTTGGTTAAAATTGAGAACACCCCATTGTGGCTCCGCGAACAAGTTTGAGTTGTGTACCACTTGCATACCTTTCTTATGGGGATTGGTAAACCTACGTAGCTTGTAAGTTGTAAAGTGAGCCGGATATCTCACCGACCCGGAGGTGATGTGTATGGCACGGTGGTTGTACGGGTTGAGGACCGTTGGAGAGTACATGGGTTAAGCCTTGGGCGCGTTGTTGAACGGTCGCAAGGGGGACGTGTACTCGGGGTCGGTGGCCCCGTGTTTTACTTTACGAAGAACTCGCGAACGGTGGCCATACGTGTTCTTAAATGATGCGTATGTCGTGCATTTGGGTTCTTTCCTGCAGGATTAATAATTCGATAATTATCGCCGTTTCCTCTCGGTTAATGAGTACCACTTGATTCGAGCAGTCCGCAATGTGTAGTAATGGAAAGAGATTGAATAGCTTGCTGTTTTATATTGATATTAAATTGTATTGTAAACTCTTGTATTGTTAGCATGCTCACTAAAGTTTCTTTTATGCAACAATCCTATTAATTTGGCTAAGTAATGAAATTGCCAACCTAATTAGCATAGGTGCTATTTATGTAAAAAGGCCAAGTTAAACCAGTCGAGCCCCATGCATCTAGGAGTCGGTCTTAAATGACCAATTTGACGGGTAAGACTTGCGGAGTATGTTAGATACTCGAGGCTTTGCCATTACATGTTGATTTACGAGGTTTCCCGCAAGCCGGGTTTTGTGATTGTTGTGGTAAGGTGGTTTGGGATGGAGAAGAGCCCAAAGAGTGGAGCATTGAATGGGTCCCTAGCTCTCCGACCCATGATGAGTGAGCCATGGCCTAGGCCGGCATGGTTCATTTAAGTTATCTATGTATCGTCGAGTTATGTATTTCGCTTCCGCACTTTAATTCGAACAAAGATTATGGTTATGTAAGACTTTTATTCGAACCTAATGTATCTTTTATTCGAACTCTATGTTGTAATCAAGACTTAATTATGTAACCTTGCAAATCGTACATGTTTGTTAATGT
>JAUNZO010004676.1:0-71070 GCA_031894775.1 Chloris gayana | reverse complement strand
ATGCATTGAAACAGACGAGACTCAGAGCAGACAAATCTGGGCACAGGATTCAAATCTCGTGAGAGGAGATGAGTCGGCTGCCGCAGGCCCACAGTCCGTGAGGTACAAGGACCACTCCACCATCGTTTCCACTCACAGGCTGGACGCTTCTTTTTACTCACGAGAGCACGGGCACCCATCGAAGCGGCCAAGAGCACGGTGCTTCCTTCACGCTACGGCCAACCGCGTCCTCGTCGCCGGCGTGCGTGCAGGACCTCTTTCTTACCTGCCACTGGCGGCCGGCATGCACTCTAGTACCTTGGAGGTAATACTAGCAAAGTCCTCTGCTAGTCTGCTAGTCTGTAAAGGTGAACTCGTCCTTTTTCCCTGAGAATCATCCGGAGGAGAATTTTGCTTAAACTGTCAGTGTTTACAAAAGAAATTAGGATGTACTAGTACGGTTCTCTTGGATGGACATGTGCGGGGTAACAGCAGATTGATAGATGGATCCGGCGATCCCATCCGTCGCAGTTGGTTAACTGTGCAAGCATGTTATGGCTTGCCGATGGAAGGATCCGCCAGTCGCCTTCCGACAATGGCATCTGACATCTTCTCTAGCTTACCCACTCATCGGCGTCTCTCTATTCACTGAAACAACCCAGCCCGCCCTTCCCCTTCATATATATAAGCGAGCTTGCTACCCGGTGCATATCGCGTCCCGTGCTCTGCCCGGTGCGACAAGATAGCAGCTAGTTAGTACTGGCCAATGCCAATGGGTCGCCGCGATGGCATCCGGCTCGTGAACCACCTGTGTCTCCTCCTCCTCTGTGCCTCGTGGCTCTGCGCTCTATGCCACGCCGGGAGGACGCCGGCGGCGAAGGCGTCCGATAGCCCGGCGGCGTACCCGGCCCTGCCCGTTCGAGCGGCGTGCCTCGGCGGGTGGCTCGTCACGGAGGGCTGGATCCTGCCGCCACTCTTCGGCGGCATTCCGAACAATGATCTCCTGGTACCTCATTTCTGAACATTTTTCCCCGTTCTTTTTTTGTATAATTACTACCACTGAACATTTGCTCACAGTTCCGTGTGCTTGGGTGCTCTGTTCGAGTTGCAGGACGGCACGCAGCTGCAGTTCAAGTCGGCGCTGCGGAAGACGTACATCACCGCCGACCAGGGCGGCGCGGTCACGGCCAACAAGACGCAGGCCTCCACCTACGAGACCTTCAAGGTTCGTTCGTTGCTTGGCTTGTCCCTTTCACCACTGCTCAATTAAGTTTTACTGAACGAACAAAACAACGCAGCTGTGGAGGATCAACGACACGACGTTCAACTTCAGGACGGCGGGCAGCCAGTTCCTGGGCATCGGCGCCAGCGACGGCATCATCGTCGCCACCGCCGCCACGCCGGGCCTGCCGGAGACCTTCCAGATCGTACGGAGCCCGTTCGACAAGAACAGGGTGCGGATCAAGGCGGCAAACGGGTACTTCGTACAGGTAACTTACTCTCTTTTTTTTTGAGACAGTGCAGGTAACTTAATTACTTGTGCGCACAAGTAAAAACTGTCCCTGACCGTGCGCTGCTAACCACGACCTGGGTGGCGAGTGCAGGCGATTGGGACCGGTGAAGTGATTGCAGATTACGGCGAGCCCACCAAGTGGTCGGACTTCGACGCGTCGGTGTTCCTCATGACCCTAGTCGGCAAGCAGATGCAAGGGGAGTACCAGCTCTGCAACGGCTACGGCCCGGACAAGGCCGCGCAGGTGCTCAGGGTAAGATCTCCCGTGGCTTTCCCAATCCAGTGCTCTCCTTTTTTCCCCCTCTAATGGCCGCCGCGTTCACCGGGAGACGAAAGGGAACGCAGCAATTGGCATTACTTCACAGATTAGTCAGATTGGTTTGGAGCGTACGATTGCAGACAACACTATAACATGTGACTGTGAGGCGTGCAATCACATGTCGTTGTGATGTGGCACCAAAACTTCTTTTCTAAGCACCTCATTCAAATGCCAGATCGGAACAAACATACCATCTCCAAGGGGAAAGAGAAAACACATACTTCCAAGGATCATGTCCATATTGCTTTGGGATATGTACAAGTCATAAGCTCTGTCTCGTGAAAAGCCACACCGTTTCACGAGGTGGCCTGTATTATTTTGTAAAGTTCATTTGGGTTTCTCCTCTAATTAGGATTATGCATTACAGTACTTAACTTTATCGACTTTTGTTATTGCAGAAGCACTGGAGCACATACGTAGTTGAAGATGATTTCAAGTTCCTCTCGTCAAGCGGACTTACAGCAGTGAGGATCCCAGTTGGATGGTGGATCGCCAGTGACCCCAATCCTCCAGCTCCATATGTCGGAGGTTCCCTCCAAGCCTTGGACAACGCCTTCAAATGGGCAGAGTAAGCCATCATTGGTTCATGTATTGTACCCCTCGTTCGATCAGCACGAAAGAAATGAGACCATAACATATTATTGCTAGAATGGTTGGTTCCTGATCTATGGATATGGATGCATAGGAAATACAAGATGGGTGTCATCATCGACTTGCACGCGGCCCCTGGTTCCCAGAACCCGTGGGAGCACAGCTCCTCTAGGGACGGCACCCAGGAGTGGGGGAAGACGGACGACAACATCGCGCAAACGGTGCAAGTCATCGATTTCCTCGCATCCAGGTCAGATCATGATGACAATGAGTTCTGAGCTATGGTGTACTAACATATATTACTGAGTTGATTTCCGAAAAAAATGCTACTGAATTCGGAGAAGAAGACAATATTTTTGCCAAATCTGGCTGGATGAGATATGGTTTTTGGGACGAAGTTCTGATGTGACACATTTTAGTTGACAGCTGAGGATACTGGAGATCTTCATTCACTGAATAATAACTCTAGAAGGAATTCAACTTCATGTTTGAAACAGAGGATTTTTCCTCATTGTTGTGGAAGTTTCGGTTTAACACTTGATTTACTGTTGTGTGTTTTCCACTACGATTTACAGATATGCCAAGAGCCCGAGCCTGTTCGCGGTGGAGCTGATGAACGAGCCACTGGCTCCACACTCATCGCTGGAGAGCCTCACCAAGTACTACCGCGATGGCTACAACGCCGTGAGGAAGTACTCGTCGACGGTTTACGTTATCATGCCGAACCGGCTGTCGTCTGGGAACCCAACAGAGCTCCTCCATTTCGCCAGCGGGTACCCCGGGGCCGTCATCGATGTGCACTACTACACCATGTTCAACAGCATGTTTGACAACTTCACCGTGCAGCAGAACATCGACTTTATCAAGTCCAACTTCTCCGTCGAGCTCAGCACCATCACCACCCAAAATGGCCCGCTCTCTTTTGTAGGTGAGTACCAGATTCTCTTCTTTCTATGAACTTTTCACATATGGCGTAAAATCCATAGCATTTGTACACAAAAATTTTCTTCATTTCCGTAGGAGAGTGGGTAGCAGAGTGGAAGGTGCCCAACGCAACTAAGGAACAGTACCAGACATATGCAAAAGCACAGATGGATGCATATGGACAGGCCACATTTGGATGGTCCTATTGGACCGTGAAGAACATTAACAACCATTGGAACCTGCAGTGGATGATCAACAATGGATACATCTCACTGAAAAGCTAGGACTGAGTGTGATCCATCGTAAGTTTGATGGTGAGCAGATTCAAGTTAAGTAGAAGCACATATCTCAGTGATCCTGTGACATGATTTTCACTAAAACAATGCTATTGTTAGTGATATTCAACGGTCTAATAATATAAAATCATTCATTCAATGGAAACTTCACGTGCACCGAGTCTCCCGTTTTTATTGAAAGGGTTGAAGGTTGTAAGTAGGTACTCCGTCAACATTGTTCACTAGATCATACTAATATGTATACTTCATGCACGAATATCAGATGCACATGTCAGATCATACTAATATTTTCTCCATCTTGGTGCTATCAATTGACTCACAGTACTGCTGCAATTTTTGAAATTTATGTCAATATATCGTAAACATCACAAAGGTATAACAGAGGGCACTACAATAGCTGCAAATCTCACAGTACGAAGAATACCGTACAACATTGATCGCAAGTACACAAAATTTGTGCCCATGGCTATGGTTAATCACCAAATAAATTAATTTACATGTTGCACGGCGCTGTTTGTTTCCTATACACTCTCAAGTCTCAACTTCTTCCTGATATCTGCAACTAGCATCGTCACTGAAAAGATAATCAATATCTTTTTTAAAAAAATCATTCAGTTCTTATCTTACAAAAAGCATCAAAATATTTGAACTATAAATACAGCTCAAGTGGCTTTATGCTTTCACTTGAGGATTTAGAACTTTCCCTTATGCTGGTTTTTGTTTCCAGAAATCTTTCTTGTTTAGATTATGGAAAATAGATTATTATGGAGTCCTTCATGTACAAATTCACTACATTTCAAACATGCATCATCGTTTAAAGCCAGCTTATTTGATTATTCAACTTCAAAATCACAACTTCAAATAATATTCTTTATGACCATGAATCACGACCGTGAAAATTGAGTTTTGTTGTATAGTTTTTTACGTTGTTGGCAGCAAAGATCTATAATGTTGATACGGCAAGAATGTATTATATGGGGCATAAAAAAACTTACTTTGACGAGCTTTGGCGACCAACATCATGCTTCCTTCTTCAGTTGCGATGGAACATATTAAAAAAACAAGAAATAAAGCGCCAACGAAAGCACTCAAAGTGGCGGGCGTGCCAAGGATGTGAGCAATATGCATTCTAATGCTGCATTCATTGTATTTTGACAAGTACATTCTAACTTTTATTTGAATCAAAATAATAACTGATTGAAATCACATTAACAGGTCTCCATATATATGGTGTGTCTGAGTACTAATTACCTCAATGTCAAGAAAAATAAATAGCGGTTGCAGGTCTTGGATTTAGTTCATTTACTAATAACATGCAACCAATTGTCCCATATTTGGGACAACACACCTACTACACATTAACAAAATTTCTAGCCATGGAAAATCTAAGATGAACTTTTACAAGAGAAGATAACTACGATAATCTGGAGCTAAAGCTATGACAGTCCAAGCCGACGCCACTATACATAAGCACGAGGTTTAGCAATAGGATTGCTTAATAATGTATTTGTTCAGGCTATGTTAGGTGCTCCTCTTTTTTCTTTAATGTTCCGTTTAAACGTGTCTACGGATGAGCTGTAAAACTTTGTAAAAAGTTGTTGGCGATAGCCGGTGTGAAAGTCAGGGACTTTTTCCATTATCTAAAAAGAATACAAGAATCACGGTGAGGCCGCCCAGATATCAACCCAACAAAGCAGCCCAATGTAAAAGTCACCTAAGCCCCGAAGGACTACGACGCTGAGTGCCCCCTGTCGCGCCGCCTCCGCCGCCTATTGCCCACCGCCGGCACATCAGCAGCCCATGGCGGCGGACTGGTCGTGGGCGCGGCGGGCGTGGGAGAAGTGGGCTGCAAAGCACATCGGCCCCTCCGGTCTCCCCTTTTCCCCATTCCCGTCTCCGCCTCTTTGAGCTCGCCTCCCGTTCTAACCTATACGGATCACCGTGCTCTCGCAGGAAAGCCAGTCAGGGCGGCGCTACTTCTCAACTACGACCCATCGGGGCCCTCTCGACTCCTCCCCGTTATGTGAGACCCCTTCCCGTTACCAGATTTTATCTATTCTATTCTATAGTTCATTTTCCTTTTAACTTCCCCATTTTCGTGTAGAATTATGGTACTTAGTACTGACTGTGTTATTGATAGACTCAGATGAGTACAATCTAGTTCCAAAAAGCTATGGAACTATATTAACTATCCTAAATGCCGTATTAAACAATGGAGGGAGTGGGTAATTATGTATGAAAATAGTATAATTCAGTTTTACCAATGCCTATTGTTCATATTTTTGTCGGTGGGACCATAGAGGATTAAACTTCAAAATTTGGGTTATATTTCCCATAAAAAAATACAGGGATTGAATAAATCAGATATTTCAAGATCTGGATGGAACGTCTTTTGTTGCAAAAGAAATGATGCACCATGTTATTTGCTGAGACACCAGTATACCTTGGCTTGCAAAAGTAACTGAAACTATTGGCTTGGGTTTTTTCCTGTCCAGTGCAGAGCAAGAGGGAACAGAACTGAAAGCTGTTGATATGCAACCATTCTTGGACTTTGTTAAGCGGGCCAATCTACAGATGGAGTTCTTCCCTATGGGGCTAAACCAATGTGAGTGTATCACATGTTAAATTTATCTGTACAATTTTCTGGAAACTAAGAATATCTTGGTTATGGACAATTTCTGATCAGATCTTTTATTTTCTAGATTTGGTTACATCAATCCATGAACACTGGTTTTGTGCCCGCTGTGTCAACACCACAAAGCCTGGTGGTGAAGGAGTTATAGTTATGCATATTGGAGCATACTTGTTAGCATTGATGTATGTACATGCCTGTTCAACCTTTTTTTAATGCAAATCAATTGTCATGTTAAGTCTCATTGTCTTAATGTTCAGGTATGATGGTTCTGTTGGTTCAGCGTCACAAGCAATGGTGGCTGCTGATCAGTTCTCATGGCATTTCAACCGGAGAACTCACTAACATCTGTTTGGCGTGCTTTAGTGTGTGGCGTTGACCCACCATTACTTTTCGGGATTTCAGTTTCGAAGTGTAGTGAGATGACCTGATGTAAGCCCTAATGTAATCATTTTTGGGTTCAGTAGGTATGTCAATCTATCTGGCAATATATTGGCTCTAATATCGATGTTCCTAATGTAAAGTTATAAACAATTGTCACATTATTTTTCAAGACATTCAAACTGCATTCTATTGGAGCATATGTACTGAAGGTTTTATTTTTCCATTTGATCTTATTTATACTTTGTCGAAAGTAAGCAGTGCATTTAGACGTGTACTCAACTTTTATACTTGATTGTTGCATCCACCTAAATAATTAGATTAATGTGCATCTGTAGTAACTATAGGTCCTACCATTTAAACGTCTTTTTTTTGTGGCTTTTGAGTATCTATTTCTTACTTCTCAGTGCGTGTAGAATATTACATACTGTTATGGAAAGTGTGGCAGCTGGACTGCTGAGAAAAACAAGAAACTATTTTCCCTTTAAGTCTTGATGAACCAAACTTTTGGGACTGGGAGTGGAAGGAAAAATGAGATGGTGGAGGCGGTACTGAATAGTGTCAACTTAACCTGGCCTTGTCATTTGACATCGTCTAGGTATACATATTTAATTATTCTCATTGTAATGCTTCTTGTGTTGTTTGATGGACATGGATTAACTAGACTCATATGGTCTAGCACTGGCTGGGTTTAATCTTCAAAGGATGTGATAGAGGCGATTTTCTCATGTTTGATATTCTGAGAAAGCTCATTAGTAGTTATGAAAAACATTCCTTTTCAACTTTTCATTTTCTGTGGCTTCTCATTTGTTTATCTTTCGCTCACGTTGGTATACTGTTTTCCTTACTTAGTCCATTTTGTATTTATACTATGACTAGGGAAGCAACCGATTCCCTGGAACTGTTCACATAGTGTTTGCTCCATAGGAAATGTGGATTGTATTTTTCATATAGAATTCTAAAAGAGCATTTGCTTCTGGAACACCTTTCTAAAGTTCTTATACCTAACAAATGTGGAACTCAACTGATGTTGCTCCTACGTATAATTAGTAAGAAGTAGGGAATAAATGTTACTATTTGGTTGAATAGAAAAACAGTAGGAAACAAGTTTTTGTTCTTGTTCGAGGTATAAAAGACAAGTTTTTGTTCTAAATTCATCTGGGTTATTCCTGTGTCTTTTATGCAGCCCATAAATAAAACAATTTCCCACATTTTTGCATTATTTATCTGCTTTTACCTGCATTCTTTTTGTACTCCTGTGTTTTTTTTTTCATATTCCTCTGTTTCTTTTTTTATATTCCTATTTTCTGAAAGTGTCCTTGCTTGGTTTCCTAAGTTCTGCAGTGACCATGTTCAACTATCCATGATGTTATCGCATCGACACTTGCATTGAGGATATGTGTACATGTATGCCCCCTCTATTTGATATTATATGATGTATACTTATATAGATCATTTGGAGACAAGGTGTTAGTTCCCTACCGATTTTGCTGCTTCCCTGCCATGATGAACCTGGAGTCCTGTACAATCAATCCTATTGGGAAACCTAGTCTATTCATAGATTGATTTGTGAAAGTTTAGGCTAATTGGTATCCTGACACACTGTAACACAGAGTGATGTTCTGTTTATTGTGTGCTGTTGATCATGGCAGGGAAGCAGCAAAATGTTATACGACTTTCCTATTTTATTATTACTTTTTTTATCAGTGGATATGTTTCTTCTTCTCTAGGGGAAGCCGGGAAGGTGTGATGTCTAATCGTGCTTCAGTAATGTGAAGTCTTAACAAAGGCCATATAGGTGTAGGTTTCTGCTCCCCTTCCCCCACTCTTGATCTGCTCGTCGGCGACCCCTTTCGGTGGCTTTGCGCTAGATCCACAACCTCTAGGCTAAGACCTTGCGTCGCTTGCCCCGGAGGTGGCCACATCAAGCTATCCCTCCGCCTCCTGCCTCTACTTCCACCACGAAAGGTGGTTGAGCCTCGACCCTCGGTCGATCTACGCTCGTGGGTGTAAGATACGTGTGACGGACCCGCCTCACGAAGAGGCGTTTCCGTCTCCGGGATCATCATGGGTGGCATCACGCACCTGTGATATCCGATATTACAACATACAAACATAAGCATAGCACAATGAATATAAGTACAAGTCTCTTACATTCATCCCAAGTTCATTAGTACATCGTAGTCCGATGAGCATCGAAGCTAATAAGTTTAGAAAAACGATTAAAACAGCGGAAGCAAATAAGATACGATCGCACTCTCGGCGTAACATCACGGCATCCGGCAGAGACGGATGTTCTTGCCCTCGAACATCTTACCGGCACATCAACTCCTCTATTCATCCGGGCCGCACCACTCCCAAGTGTAGTGGCCGTCACCCGAGTCCGATCCGCGCGGACGTCATCGCCGACGTCGAAGTCCCGTCCCATGGGGTCCTCTCGAAAACCATATAGAGCAAAGCCCCGAGCAACTAGAGCTCGAGCAAGACCGATCCGTCAAAGTGGCCATCTACGACCGACTCCTAGACATGCAAAGGCCAGAGGGGGGGGAGAGGTAGGATACAATTAAGCACTAAGTCGGCCTACAAGTGAATCCTTACTTTTAACTTTTACCAGTTTAATTAAGTTGCAATAAAGAATAAATTTAATTTACACTAAGCTACTGCATTACATGTTTTCAAACAAGTAATTAAGCAATACAGCAAATTAATCACATACATCATCATCAATGTTTCCCTTCTTACTACGTTCCGGCGGACGAGATAAGTGGTACTCGTTACTATGAGGGGCAGCGATTCGAATCGACTTACATCCTGCAGGAGCAACCTGACCGCACGTCACATACGCGCTTCCCGAAGCCGCATGAGACAACCTTTCCTAGCCGGCACTCGTAGTGTAAGTCGGGCCTAGCTCCCCGAGAAGGGTCCTCGACGCGATGCCGTCCCGGACGTCATCCGTGAGTAGAGTGCTCCCTTCTCTCCTCCCAAATTCCTGCCAAGTAACCGAGGGAGTAGGGTATCTCTCTAACATACGAGCAACCATCGGTACGTCGGTTTACTCGGGCCCAATCAATCCAGCATGCAAGCGAGTACGTTCAAACTTATCCACATGGGCCGGACACGATGCGGTCCTTGTGTATACGAGACGGGGCTACAACCTTGAAGACTCTTTCGGTCCTTCACTTTCCACCTAGTTACCCGTCCGGCCGCCAATTTACCATTCTCTTCACATACATAGCATCGTGTCCCAAAAGTGATTGTCCTATCTACGAGTGGTCTCCGTACCACTCGACGGATCATCGCCCTATTTATGCAAGCATCTAGCGTAGGGTGATCGAACCAGGATAAACAGGATCCTCATCGCATGCTAGGGTTTTCATCACAACTCCTGTAGACCTAATGCACAATACGGACCTACAAACACAATGATGAAATTAAAAGACTTAATTTAAAAGGTTGTGCACCGGGGCTTGCCTTGAGCTTGACCCCGAACAGCTGGGTCAACAACAGCAACGGCTTCGGGCTCCTCCTCGTCGGTCACCACGTTCACCACCGCAGCTACATGATGCAAGGGTGATGTGTAAATTTTGATGAAATCATGCTATTAATTATTTTATGGAATACGTGCGAATTTCATCAAATACATTTAATTCATGAGTGTAAATTAACTTGGTTTCCAGCGGGGTGAAAATGATTTAAGGTGATTATTTAATTAATCTCCTTCATCAACTCCCATGAAGCATTTAAATCATTATCAC
The DNA here is from genome assembly GCA_031894775.1 of Chloris gayana. Taxonomy (NCBI): domain Eukaryota; kingdom Viridiplantae; phylum Streptophyta; class Magnoliopsida; order Poales; family Poaceae; genus Chloris; species Chloris gayana. Next base: position 60,680 of record JAUNZO010004676.1, on the reverse strand, counting down.
ATGTGCAAGAAAATAAGTCAATAATCCTAGAAAAACTAGGTAAAATAGCAATTAAATTGCCCCTGGTCCTTAGGCACATGCTATGGATAATAATTAAATTAAGCTTCATAATTTGGGGTAATTAAATAATTAATTAAATCCTAACTTAAGCCTCCTAAAAAGAATTTAACCTAAATAAATTGCTTCTGAACATGCCAAACTAAATGCACCATAAAATAGTACATGACTCCAGGAGTCCAACAAAATTTAGTTTGCAATTTTTGGAGGTCTAGAACTCTAGATATGAATTTTCTAAGTTTAAAAGAATTTCGGGTCTAATTATGAAAATGCCATCCGGAATTTAAATAACTAAATCCGCGCTCTGTGCCACACCGCGGACCACGGGGTTCGGATCCGCGTGTGGCTATGGCCACACGGGATCCGGGCCGTGTGGCCCGCCTCGTGGCCTCACCGGCGCTTGGCCGGGAGGCGGCGGCGCGGTGGCCGGAACGACGCCGGCGCGTCGCGCGCGGCCCGGCAGGGGCTCAAGGAGTGCCGCGCAACGAGGCGAGCTCAACGGAGTGCTCCACGTGGCCGGAGGCTCACCGGAGGGGCGGCGCGACGGCGGGTGGCGGAGGGAGGTGGTCCGGCGGGGGTTCTCGTCGCGGAGGAGGCACGGGCGGGGAGGCGGCTTGGCCGTGAAGCTTCCCTGGAGCACGAGCTCGCCGGCACGGCCTTCGTTGAGGATGAGCACGACCCGAGGCGGCCGTCGACGTGGGGGTGGCGGTGGCCGGAGTTCCGCGGCCGGGAGAAACAAGGATTCCGGCGACCTCGCGAGGCAAAAGAGAGAGGTTAGGGTTTGGGAAGGTGCTCCATCACCCTGCGCACCCATCGGAACAAGATTGGCCGGAGGAAGCTCACCGGAGAAGCGGCAATTTGGCCGCGACGGCGTGACGGCCGGGGCGGAGCTCTTCGCGGAATTCCTCGAAATTGGCCGGTTTTACTCCGTCATTTTTGGGGTTTCTTGGCGTGGAGTTGGGTGGGGGTGGGGCGGAGCTTGCGGCGTGCTTGGCCCGGGCTGCGGCGGCCGAACTTGGCGGGCGGCGAGCTTCCTAGTGCGGCGGAAATGGCGAGCGGTGAGGGGAGGAACTCGGGAGAGAGAGAGGGAAAATGGGGAGGGGTTTCCGACCGGACCTCGAGCTCCCCCTTGCCCTCGACCGGGAGCACCGCGGCCAGAGTGCTGGCGCCACGCGGCGCCGGCGTACGGCCCGGTCGGGCGCGAGGCGCGGCCCTGGGCCACTGCTAGGTGGGGCCCGCGGTATATCCCCCGGCATCTTTTCCTTTTTCTTCCAATTTCCAAACGTGGCCCAATTCGAATTTGAAAAATCAAATACAGAGCCTTCTCGCGTTCGAAAATTTAAATGGAGAATTTTGTTGAGAAGTATAATTCTAGAAAGTGACATGCACGACGAGTTTACCCCAAAATTCCTTCTGGATAAATTATGAAAATTCAGAGAAAAGGCTTAAATGCTAAGTTTGTCTGATTTATTTGGGGTATCAAACCTTGATGAAATCCAGTAGGGTTTTGCCCTAGATTTTTCATTTGACATGCCCTACAACATATATTTTTAGTTGACCATACTTGTGTTGTAGAAATTTGAGTTGTAGTTCAAACCAAAGTGTTTTGGAATTTATTTGATGACCAAAACACTTTGCATGTCAATGATACTCCTTGGGTAGGTCAATCTGGACTTGAGATTGGTTTTAAAAAATGCTAACTCCAAAAATTAGAGCATGGAGTGTCACAGTCCTCCCCCTTAAAGAAATCTCGTCCCGAGATTAGGCTCGAGTAAGGAGGGGGTGGTTTACGTACCTCTAGGTTGTAGCGGGAATTTTGGGTAGTGGGTGCGAAGAAAATCTTCCGACTCCCACGTAGCCTCCCTCGCGGAGTGGTGACTCCACCGAACCTTGAAAAACTTCGAGTGCCATAACGGGTAACTCTTTCTTTCGTATCGACGATTTTGATTGGCTGCTCGTAGTATGACAAATCGGGCTGCAATGGTACTACTTCATCGAGCACTCGGTCAACGGGTGCTTTGAGACACTTTTTCGGTTGCGAGACGTGAAAGACGTCATGCACACCGGCGAGCGTGTCGGGTAGTTCAAGCTTGTAAGCAACAACACCACATCCGGCCACAATGGGGTAGGGTCCAATGTAGCGGGGTGAGAGCTTGCCTCTCACGCCAAACCTTTGTACACCCTTAGTCGGCGAGACTTGAAGGTATACAAGATCACCCACTTTGAACTCAAGCGGTCGGCGTCTTTTATCCGCATAGCTCTTTTGTCTTGATTTCGCTGCCTTGAGGTTTGCTTGTATTTCCAACACTCGTTCCTCGGCCTGTTGTACAAGCTCCGGGCCAAAGATCGTTCTCTCTCCGGACTCGGACCAACCGAGTGGAGTACGGCATCGGCGACCATAGAGAGCCTCAAACGGTGCCATCTTAATGCTCTCTTGGTAGCTATTGTTGTAAGCAAACTCGCCAAGGGTAAGCATTCATCCCACCTCTTGTCATGATCCAAGCACATATGCTCTCAACATGTCCTCCAATATTTGGTTTACTCTTTCCGTTTGACCGTCGGTCTGTGGGTGGTAAGTCGTGCTTCGAATCAATTTCGTTCCTAGGGAGGCATGAAGTTGCTCCCGAAGCGTCCCACAAGCTGTGTTCCTCGATCGAAATGATTGTCCTTGGTACACCGTGCAAACACAAGATCCGTTCGATGTACAACCGAGCGTACTTAGGCGTTCGGTAGCGTGTGCTCACGGATATGAAATGTGCCACTTTGGTCAATCGATCGACGATCACCCAAATAGAATCAAGCTTCCGTACTCGTGGCGGGTAACCCAACAATAAAGTCCATGCTGATGTCATCCCACTTCCAAGATGGTACGCTGAGTGGCTGCAACGGCCCTGCGGGTCTCAAATGATCGGCCTTGACCCGACGACAAGTGTCACACTCAGCGACGTAGCGAGCAATCTCTCTTTTCATCCTTGTCCACCAATACCTTGTCCTAAGATCGTGGTACATCTTATTGCTGCCGGGATGCATAGCATACTTGGCTAGGTGAGCCTCATCCAATATCTTCTTGCGTAGCTCGGGAACTTTCGGCACTACGATGCGGTCTTTGAACCAAACGACTCTCGCATCGTCCTCACGGAAACATGCCACTTGTTTATCTCCCTCTTTCATCCTCCTCTTGAGGTGAGCAATGCAAGTATCTATTTTCTGCGCTTCTACCACTTCCTCGCATAAGGTGGGTATCAACGCCAAGTTGTAGAGCGACCCATAGGGTACAACTTGGATGTAGTGCCCATCCTTGACTCGATCGAATGGCTCGAAGGAGGTTGCAATGTGCTTTCTCGCTAAGTGCATCCGCAACGACATTTGCTTTCCCGGATGGTAGTGCACTTCCAACTCATAGTCCTTAATCAATTCCAACCAACGGCGCTGCCTCATATTCAAATCATCCTGAGTGAATATGTACTTCAAGCTCTTGTGATCGGTGTAGATGCGAACGAGATTACCCAACGGATAATGCCTCCACACCTTCGGAGCGAGTACAACCGCCGCTAGCTCGAGATCATGAGTAGGGTAGTTCCGCTCGTGCTTCCGGAGCTGCCGAGAGGTATATGCAATAACTCGACCCTCCTGCATGAGAACTCCACCCAAACCTTTGCCCGATGCGTCACGTGAAAACGTCAAAGGGCTTCTCAAGGTCCGGTTGTGCTAGCACTGGGACGGATGTTAATAATTTCTTCAAAGTCTCAAAGGCTTCCGACAAGCCCGACTCCACTCGAAACTTCTTCTCCTTCTTCGAAGCTCGGTCATAGGTTTGGCAATTTTGGAGAAGTTCGGAATGAACCTCCGATAATAACCAGCCAAGCCTAGGAAACTGCGGATCCGTGGTACCGACTTAGGAGCTTCCCATTTAAGTACGTCCTGCACTTTGCCCGGATCAACGGATATGCCCTCCTCGGAAATAATGTGACCCAAGAATGGAACTTCCTTAAGCCGAATTCGCACTTGCTGAATTTCGCATACAGTCGGTGATCTCGCAATCTTTGGAGAACAATGCGAAGATGCTCGGCATGTTCTTCCTCGGATTTGGAGTACACCAGGATGTCATCAATAAAGACCACCACAAACTTGTCAAGTTCGGGCATGAATACCGAATTCATAAGATACATGAAGTGTGCCGGTGCATTTGTCAACCCAAAAGACATCACCAAATACTCATACAGGCCATACCGTGTAGAGAAGGCTGTCTTGAGCACATCTTCCGCCTCGATCTTGATCCGGTGATAGCCTGAGCGCAAATCAATCTTTGAGAATACCTTGGCTCCCATCAATCGATCAAACAAGATATCAATGCGAGGCAAGGGATACTTGTTCTTGATAGTGACTGCATTGAGAGGGCGGTAATCTACGCATAAGCGCAAAGATTCGTCCTTCTTCTTGACAAATAGAGTCGGACATCCCCAAGGTGAGGAACTAGGTCTAATATAACCTTTGTCCAACAGTTCCTGTAATTGCTCTTTCAATTCCGCCAGTTCCTTGGGTGCCATTTTGTACGGCCTCTTCGAGATCGGAGCCGTGCTCGGCTGCAACTCAATCTTGAATTCGATATCCCTGTCCGGAGGCATTCCCGGAAGATCCTCAGGAAATACATCAGGAAACTCACGGACAAGCTGGAATATCGGTCGGACCCTCGACAATAGCTTGATGTACTGCGGGAGTACAATTCTTAGGGTAGGTCGGTCGAAGGACATCTTGACCATGCAATGGAGAATTCAAGTCGATGAGTGAACCCATCTATATCTAACACTCGCCTTGTGGTATTTCATCCACATCATGCCCAATATCACATCAATATTACTGCCAGGAAGAACGATGCAATCTGTGGGATATACCTTAGTCTCGTAGGGTGACTGGTGCCCATCTAACCTCATCTCCAGCGGTGATCCGGCCACTAGCTGACTTTATCAAATACGAAGATCTCATCGTGCTACGGCATAACCCGAACTTTTCCACAAATATGCTACGATAAAATTATGCGATGCTCCAGAATCAAATAATATGAGGGCAGGATGATCTCGAACAGAAAACATACCAGCCATCACGGGAGCGTCGTCCGGAATCTCCTCGGTAGACGTGTAATTCACACGCCCTGTCTTTGCTCGGGGCCCTGTTGTTGTTCCCGCACTGCTGGTTAGGAGCATTGCCCCGCTGCTGATAGGGGCAATCCCTAACAAAGTGTCTCGGGCGGCCACAACCAAAACAAGGGGCTCCGGTGGCGGTGGACGGTTCCCTGCAGCACTCGGAGCGGGACGGGGTGCTGGAGCACGTTGTCCCACCTGCTGCTGCGGTGGCCTCTGCTGCTGTGGGAGCCTCCGTGGGGGTGCCGATGGGCGCGGCGCCACCATAGGCCGAGAGCGGTAGCGCTGTCCGGAGGGGTCGGTGTAGATCATACGGTACTTAGCACGGGGCGGGTTGGATGGCCCCGTGGCGTCCGCGGATCTCTTCTTCTCCGCCTGGACCCTGCGGTAGCCCTCCTCGGCGAGGATGGCGTTGTTCACGAACTCCGAGAAGCTACCCGCCATGTTGAGGGTAAGGCGGTCCTGCAACTCGGCGCCGAGTCCCTCCATGAAGCGATCCTTGCGCTTCGATCGGTGTCCACCAGCTCGGGGGCATAGAGTGCCGGCCGGTTAAATTGCTGGGTATACTCATGGACGCTGCGGCCTCCCTGGGTGAGAGCCATGAATTCCCTCGCCTTCCGGCGCATCACACCTGCCGGTATGAAATGAGCGCGGAAGACCCTCTTGAAGTCCTCCCGGGTGGTTCGTGCACTGCGAGCGGAGTGGCCGGGTGGGTAGCCCACCAAGCACTAGCAGCACCCTCCAGCTGCTGCGCGCTGCGAAGAGCGTCTTCCGCACGTCGGTGCGGTGGAGCAATCCAAATTTGGACTCGGTGAGGCGGATGAAGTCCTCCGCCCTCATCGGCTCGCCGGAGCCGTCGTACCTCGGGGGCTGGGTTCCCGGGAACTCCTGGTATGAGGCCTCCCGCGGCGCCGCATCGCGGTTCCGGCGTCCGCGGTTGCCGTCCCCGGCAGGTACCTGCTGACGGAGTTCCCGCAGGAACTCGTTCTGCTGCTGCTGGTTGTCTCGCATGGCTGCGAGGAACCGGGCCATCATGTCCATCGGGTTAGGGACAGGTGGTGGCGGCGGTGCTTCGTTTCCGGCACCCGGGCCGAGCTCTCGAGCCTCTCGCCATGGAGATCGTTGGTGTTGCGCGTTCTCACCATTCTGTCAAGTAAAATTGCGAAACCGTTAATCCAATCGGTTCGCAGAAGAGACGAACATTCTTGACATAGGAATAAACAGGTGCATGATTAATGATCAACAACAGTAGTAAAACCAACGTAATGCAGAAATTACGGAATGAGAAACATCATCTTCCCACTCAATGAACTGCATTTAACGAGTTCCAAGCTACACCACGGTTAGTACATAACTCACCGACATCACGAGTACGATCTCGATCCAGCTAAAACAAGTTCCGATTACAATAAAAGAGGAAACAGGATACACGTAGGGGGTTGACCACAATCCCTACAACGCGCACTACGGTGCCGCTCGGTCCTCCTCTCGCGTCATCGGGACCCTCTAGCTGCTCTCCCTGACGGAGAAACAAGGTCACTCGAGGACCTGGTCCACGGGGACCGTACTCGGTGAGGAAACGCAAGTAGCGGGCGTCGGCTGCATCTCGCGATGCCGCTGCCTCGTCTCGGGCCCGAGCGGTAGCCTGCACCTCCTGCTGCAGGTTTGCCACGAGGGCTTGCTGCTGCTGAAGCTGCTCACGGAGGGTCGCGTTCTCCGCGGTGAGCGAGGTGACCTGCTGGTCCCTCCGAACGACCCCGGCGTCGTTCCGTCGCATGGCCTCCATGAGGAGGCTCACCTCGCGGTTCCGATACTCGTGTCTGTCGAAACAAGACGTCCGCATAGCACGCGGTGTTTGCCAACATGGGGTTGAAGTGGGGTGTAGTGGGGTCACTCAACACTGCTATGCGGCGTCTCCAGCGGCTATCGTAGGGGTCACCGACCGGTAAGTAGAGGTAGGGTGTCCCTACAAGGTCAGGTGCGTGAAGCTCACAAAGTCCGGTGAGAGCCTCCGGCGCTGCCAAGTCCCATGCGCTGAAGATCGCGAGGCCCGTCGTGGTCACCATCCACGACTCCTGGCGCGGAGGTACCGCCTTGCCCGGCACAACCACGTGCATGGTACAAGTGAGCATTCCTCGCTCCACGAACTCCTTCCCTACGTAGGCAGGAGGCTCGGTGTATCCTAGCGTCCGCATGGCCTGCCATAGCATCGCAGGTAAACCGCCGCGGTGCGAGCAATCAGACCACATCCAACCGTTGTCCAAAATCTCAACGTTATCGGCCATCCGTAAGGAAACAAGATTCCCACAGTCAATAAACGACTCGCGATATAGTATGAACATTTAAAAGAAAGAAAACCTCGTATGGAAATAAATTGCATCACAAAGCTCACAAACTAGCACAAAATGCCACAATTTCCATAATATTCATAGTTCATACATCCATCGTCACCAACCATACCACGCACTCACACCTCCAAACATCCCCACTAGATGGGTACTACTCGATTTAGTCCAGCTATCGAGCATCAAAATAACCTGCTGCTAGCTGCCAGTCAATCTACTGCTAACACCCTCCTGCCGAAGGAGGTCACTCCTACGGGTCGTCGATGTCGGACGCGTCGTCGTGTGGTGGAGGTGGTGCCAGGGCAGCCTGCAATTGCTGCTGCAACTGCGCGACCTGCTGCTCCAACGTCCGAATGTCGTGGAGCTGCTCCTGCTCCAACTGCCGGGCCACCATCAAGTTAGTCCGGAGGTGGTGGATATAGTGCTCCTCGCTGAGCCACTCGCGCGTTGCGGCCCATCAGCTGCTCACGTGCCTCATCGCGCTCTCGGGTCCGGTCGTCCCTCTCCTGCCGGAGCTCGTCTCGCTCCTCCAGTAAGAGGTTACGCTGAACCAACAGGGCATCCCTCTCACGGGCGAGGTCATCACGCTCGTCCGTGACTCTCGCGGCCTCCCGAGTCTTGCTCTGCAGACTCCGGATCGCGTCGGAGCGCTCCTGTGCGAGAGTGTCCATGCGCTCCCTCAGCTCGCGACGGACCATGGACAACCGGGTCACACGGTCCCGGAGGCGCGTAGCCATCACGTCCGCGTCCCGGTGTATCCAGAACGCCTCGCGAGCGTAGCGAGCAGCGCCGTGGTAACCCAACTCCGTGCGGGCAATCCTCCCGAGACGTCGCTCGACTATCTCGTCGAAGTAGTCGAGTGTCGGAATCAGCTCAAAGGGGTGCCCGACAAGGAGTCTCTGTGAGAGGTCACAAACTCCGTCAAGATGAGCTGAGCTATTTTAGCTCGGCCCTCGTAGGTGTCCCTGGAAAACACTTGGTACTCCGTGAACCCTGCCTGCTCATCGGGGTGGTTAGCAACCTCCGCCTTCACCTTGTGAAGGAGGACCTCAGAAACTCGAACGCGCTGTATAAAGTACAGCGGGGGCTGGGTGTGTCCAAGGGTCTCCAACAGCGCCCACAGCATACCGGGAGAGCCTCTGTCAAAGCCTCCTCCCCGGCAGACCACGTGATGTCGGCGTGACCGTGGTCAGACTCACTGTCGGACGGCATCTGCGAAGGTTAGAAAACATTTTTACCATGTAAGCATGACGCACCGAATAAGGATGTTAAGCCACAAGTACCATGTAAGTAACAAATGGTAACGAATATCGAACGGTAAGTTTCCTTATCAAATCGAATTCTGTCCCGGCGGTCCAACGCCATACAGTCAACAAAACTGTGCATTTTACCCCAGAAAATGACAGAATTGGTCTTTCCTCCTAATAACAATAATTTAGAGTACCAACTCAGCTTTCCATCGAGTACTTGATCAGCCCTTTTCGCCAAGCGAGCGAAAAGTTATGGGACTTACTCGACAGGCTGTCCCTCCTGAACCGCAGTCTGTATAGTAGGTAAAAACTGACCAAAAAGGGCCAGCTCGGTTCGAAACTGGTCCTCCAATTGAATACAAAAGTTGTGACCCATGTTTCAACCTTTCCAACGAGTACAAGGTCACCATTACGCAATTCGTGAGTACAAAGATATGGTCAAAACAGTACTGGCATTCTATTCTGAAAACAGGACTGAGGTATTCCCAGTCCAGAGGGAGGAATCTGAGAATTTTGACCCTGCAACCTCAAAACCAGCCTTTCCTCAGACTACCAAAGTTATAGCTCATGAATCGAGCTTTCCAGAAAGTGCTCATTTGCCTTATTCCGACAATCGAGCTGAGAGTTACGGGGAAAATCAACCAGGCTGTCATTCTGAAAAACAGGAACAGCACCTCTGAACAAAACAGAGCGTAACTCCCTCTTTCTGGATCCAAACATCACAAAACCACGTCCAAAAATTAGTTGAATTCTTAAGCTTTCCGGAACATCTGGATTTACCCAATTCCGAGATTTGAGCAAAAAGTCGTGAATTTCCTTTGCGTAGCGAGTTCGCTGAAAATTTTTCAGATTATAAAATTCAGACTTTTAGGTTTGCCATTTTTATCATGAATGCACCTTAATCAACCTATTCGTCCTCACCACGAAAGAAACAAAATAATTATACCGTCTCAACGGTGTACGGATTTCGGGGTGGCGACCCGCACTCGAGCACGTAAGTCAGTCTAAATTTACCGACACACACCTACTAGCGTTGTTATGTACCTGCAGAAGATTCATTCCAGAAACAAGTACATCAAATTCAAAAGAAACTACAAAAAGAAGCACAGTTCTACAAGTTACGATCCATAGAAAGGATCGCCCCGTGGTATGCCACGAGCCAATATTGTCCCGTATTCTCCGTCCGCGGGCACGGACCGCTAATTTAAATGCGGACATACCCGAGCCACATCCGTAGATGCAAGTAATTAAACAATCATAACTCAGGGTTAGCTTTGCCATCTGTTACGACTAATATAGTCCTTATGGGCACGTCCTCACATGATAACGTCCTAGTTTTCGAAAATAGGCCGCTTAAGGTGTTGTAATATCCCCAAGACGGCTCGATACCACGCTGTGACGGACCCGCCTCACGAAGAGGCGTTTCCGTCTCCAGGATCATCATGGGTGGCATCACGCGGCTGTGATACCCGATATTACAACATACAAACATAAGCATAGCACAATGAATATAAGTACAAGTCTCTTACATTCATCCCAAGTTCATTAGTACATCGAGTCCGATGAGCATCGGAAGCTAATAAGTTTGGAAAAACGATTAAAACAGCGGAAGCAAATAAGATACGATCGCACTCTCGGCGCAACATCACGGGCACCCGGCAGAGACAGATGTTCTTGCCCTCGAACATCTTACCGGCACATCAACTCCTCTATTCATCCGGGCCGCACCACTCCCAAGTGTAGTGGCCGTCACCCGAGTCCGATCCCGCCGGACGTCATCGCCGACGTCGAAGTCCTGTCCCATGGGGTCCTCTCGAAAACCACATAGAGCAAAGCCCTGAGCAACTAGAGCTCAGCAAGACCGACCCGTCAAAGTGGCCATCTACAGCCGACTCCTAGACATGCAAAGGCCAAGGGGGGGGGGGTAGGATACAATTAAGCACTAAGTCGGCCTACAAGTGAATCCTTACTTTCAACTTTTAGCAGTTTAATTAAGTTGCAATAAAGAATAAATTTAATTTGCACTAAGCTACTGCATTACATGTTTCCAAACAAGTAATTAAGCAATACAGCAAATTAATCACATACATCATCATCAATGTTTCCCTTCTTACTACGTTCCGGCGGACGAGATAAGTGGTACTCGTTATCGTGAGGGGCAGCGATTCGAATCGATTTACATCCTGCAGGAGCAACCTGACTGCACGTCACATACGCGCTTCCCGAAGCCGCATGAGACAAGCTTTCCCAGCCGGCACTCGTAGTGTTAGTCGGGCCTAGCTCTCCGAGAAGGGTCCCCCACGCGATGCCGTCCCGGACGTCATCCGTGAGTAGAGTGCTCCCTTCTCTCCTCCCAAATTCCTGCCAAGTAACCGAGGGAGTAGGGTATCTCTCTAACATACAACAACCATCGGTACGTCGGTTTACTGGGCCCAATCAATCCAGCATGCAAGCAGTACGTTCAAACTTATCCACATGGGCCGGACACGACGCGATCCTTGTGTGTACGAGACGGGGCTACAACCTTGAAGACTCTTTCGAGTCCTTCACTTTCCACCTAGTTGCCCGTCCGGCCTCCAATTTACCATTCTCTTCACATACTTAGCATCGTGTCCCAAAAGTGATTGTCCTATCTACGAGTGGTCTCCGTACCACTCGACGGATCATCGCCCTATTTATGCAAGCATCTAGCGTAGGGTGATCGAACCAGGATAAACAGGATCCTACTGCATGCTAGGGTTTTCATCACAACTCCTGTAGACCTAATGCACAATACGAGACCTACAAACACAGTGATGAAATTAAAAGACTTAATTTAAAAGGTTGTGCACCGGGGCTTGCCTTGAGCTTGACCCTGAACAGCTGGGTCAACAACAGCAACGGCTTCGGGCTCCTCCTCGCCGGTCACCACGTTCACCACCGCAGCTACATGATGCAAGGGTGATGTGTAAATTTTGATGAAATCATGCTATTAATTATTTTATGGAATACGTGCGAATTTCATCAAATACATTTAATTCATGAGTGTAAATTAACTTGGTTTCTAGCGGGGTGAAAATGATTTAAGGTGATTATTTAATTAATCTCCTTCATCAACTCCCATGAAGCATTTAAATCATTATCACATGTGCAAGAAAATAAGTCAATAATCCTAGAAAAACTAGGTAAAATAGCAATTAAATTGCCCCTGGTCCTTAGGCACATGCTATGGATAATAATTAAATTAAGCTTCATAATTTGGGGTAATTAAATAATTAATTAAGTCCTAACTTAAGCCTCCTAAAAAGAATTTAACCTAAATAAATTGCTTCTGAACATGCCAAACTAAATGCACCATAAAATAGTACATGACTCCAGGAGTCCAACAAAATTTAGTTTGCAATTTTTGGAGGTCTAGAACTCTAGATATGAATTTTCTAAGTTTAAAAGAATTTCGGGTCTAATTACGAAAATGCCATCCGGAATTTAAATAACTAAATTCGCGCTCCGTGCCACACCGCGGACCACAAGGTTCTGGATCCGCGTGTGGCTATGGCCACACGGGATCCGGGCCGTGTGGCCCGCCTCGTGGCCTCACCGGCGCTTGGCCGGGAGGCGGCGGCGTGGTGGCCGGAACGACGCCGGCGCGTCGCGCGCGGCCCGGCGAGGGCTCAAGGAGTGCCGCGCAACGAGGCGAGCTCAACGGAGTGCTCCACGTGGCCGAGAGGCTCACCGAGAGGGCGGCGCGACGGCGGGTGGCGGAGGGAGGTGGTCCGGCGGGGGTTCTCGTCGCGGAGGAGGCACGGGTGGGGAGGCGGCTTGGCCGTGAAGCTTCCCTGGAGCACGAGCTTCGCCGGCACGTCCTTCGTTGAGGATGAGCACGACCCGAGGCGGCCGTCGGCGTGCGGGTGGCGGTGGCCGGAGTTCCGTGGCCGGGAGAAACAAGGATTCCGGCGACCTCGCGAGGCAAAAGAGAGAGGTAAGGGTTTGGCAAGGTGCTCCATCACCCTGCGCACCCACCGGAACAAGATTGGCCGGAGGAAGCTCACCGGAGAAGCGGCAATTTGGCCGCGACGACGTGACGGCCGGGGCGGAGCTCTTCGCGGAATTCCTCGAAATTGGCCGGTTTTACTCCGTCATTTTTGGGGGTTCTTGGCGTGGAGTTGGGTGGGGGTGGGGCGGAGCTTGCGGCGTGCTTGGCCCGGGCTGCGACGGCCGGACTTGGCGGGGCGGCGAGCTTCCTAGGGCGGCGGAAATGGCAGGCGGTGAGGGGAGGAACTCGGGAGAGAGAGAGGGAAAATGGGGAGGGGTTTCCGACCGGACCTCGAGCTCCCCTTTGCCCCCGACCAGGAGCACCGCGGCCAGGGTGCTGGCGCCACGCGGCGCCGACGTACGGCCCGGTCGGGCGCGGGGCGCGGCCCTGGGCCACTGCCAGGTGGGGCCCGCGGTATATCCCCCGGCATCTTTTCCTTTTTCTTCCAATTTCCAAACTTGGCCCAATTCGAATTTGAAAAATCAAATACAGAGCCTTCCCGCGTTCGAAAATTTAAATGGAGAATTTTGTTGAGAAGTATAATTCTAGAAAGTGACATGCACGATGAGTTTACCCCAAAATTCCTTCTGGATAAATTCTGAAAATTCAGAGAAAAGGCTTAAATGCTAAGTTTGTCTGATTTATTTGGGGTATCAAACCTTGATGAAATCTAGTGGGGTTTTGCCCTAGATTTTTCATTTGACATGCCCTACAACATATATTTTTGGTTGACCATACTTGTATTGTAGAAATTTGAGTTGTAGTTCAAACCAAAGTGTTTTTGAATTTATTTGATGACCAAAACACTTTGCATGTCAATGATACTCCTTGGGTAGGTCAATCTGGACTTGAGATTGGTTTTAAAAAATGCTAACTCCAAAAATTAGAGCACGGAGTGTCACAATCTGCTGGTTCGGTCGCCGGATCGACCAATCCCGTGTGTGTGGTTTCCCCGGTCGGTTCCGTGTCCACCTCACCAAGCTGGCCATATGCGCCTCGACGTTGCCACTCCCCGGCCCCGATTCTGGTTGGGTGAGTCGTCGCTCTACCAGACCATAGCGTCGCTGAGGAGATCTCCCCGACGCAGGTGACCTCGATCAAGACGACCTTAGCGTCGTCGAGGGAGACCTCCGCGTTGTCGGACTCCCTACGCCCATGCCTCTTTGAGCAGGGCCCTATGGTGGCCCTGACCCCTCCTGCACAACTCCGCCTCCGCCGAACACGTTGTCATCCTCACCACCGAAACCCCCTGCCAACCACTCCCCTGGCTCCCCTCTGCAAACAGATGTGTGTCTCCATCCACCCCATCTGCTTCAACTTCGTACCTCGACCCGGTATAGCAAGAACAACGCTCGCGTGGATGGTTCAGTTTGTGTTCATGACGGCCCACATAATCCTATTAGCCATCCCCTTTGGAGTGCAAGAAATCAACCTTATGCTTGGTAGTGCTGTTCCTACAATAACCATGTATCTGGCAAGAGTTTCTACAGATGGTTTCTTCCTCCTTTCAACCTCCTAGTCTTCAACAAGAAGCAAGGGAGGCCTTCCGTCCTCGTCGGCAACAAGAACAATTGTTGTGCTGGTTCCTGGACACGAGCAGTCTAGCCACAGGTCCTGCAGACACTGTTCAGATGTGTTCTAAGACGTGTCTCATGAGTGTGTTGTACCTGTCTGCTATGTGATGTCCTGAGGGCCTTTATGTATTGGGTCCTTAATTTAATATACTAGGAAGCGGGGCGCGCTAATGCCACGCCTGCGTAGCCCTGCAGGCGTGGGGCATGTAAACCTTGTAATTATCCATACATATGCTCGTTTTTTTTCGATAGCATTTGGGCTGCACTCAAACTTACGATAGGCATATGAATATTTGTCATTTCACTGTTTCATGACATGATAGTTTCATTATACAATAGTTCCACATGATCAAGTAATATTACAAATACTTACTGCTTTTACTAATTAATCAACAGATAGGCATATGAATATTTGCTTCTGTCTGTTGGTAAAATGTAGTAAGAATCGGTATAAGAGCTTCACAAGGGTACGAATTTGTAACACTTGGTAAGTGAAACCCCACGCCATACATAGTCTTACTCCTGCCGTGTTTTCCATATCCTTGAAAGACACACTGCAATTAGCAAAGCCTAAATTAGAAAGCTGAATCATAATGATGCGATCTGATTGTCGGATGTCTATATTAGCGGTGCCGCGTGGCACGGCTAAACATCTGCCAATTACTATTACGGGCAAGCCCAAATACGAAAAGGCCCACGAACGAGGCCCACGAACGACCCAAAATGGATCGAGCGCGAGTCAACTTTGGAACGAGTAAAGAGGAGGAGATCAACCCCGCCATGTTCGACCCCCACAACAAGGGTTGAAAGGCCTCACCTCGCTCGACCCACCGAAAAGGTCGAGGGTGTCACGTGTCAAAACAACCCCAAAACAAGATCTAGCTCTGATCTTATATTCAAGCCGTGTCGAGCGACCAAAAGGGGGCGCTCGGCCCTATGCCACAGTGCCCCGCCTCACCTCATTACTGCGCCGCCTGCGCTAAAGCAAGGATGCTGTTCCAACGGTGTCACATCCCATCGGACCCCCTGTCAAAGGTACGGTGATGGGACACGACGTGACGGCTCCTCGACCGATGAGATCATAAGGAGAGATCCCAAATCTATCTCATTTATGGGGCAGATCCGATCCGAGAACATGCCTCTAACCGCTACACGACAAAAGACCGAGGAGATTGCCGAGGGTCGACCATCCCTCCGCCTCGCCGTGACCCACCTTTTGCCTTGGTCGACCAGCAAGGCTAGGGTCGAGCGGGGTGTAACATCCGCTGACAACCTGGCAGGGAAGCATCGAGAACTGGCGAAGCCACAGTATGCTAATGTACCATCCGCGAACAGACCTACGAAACACCATCATGACCCGACGGAGCGGAAGCAACCGAGGCCCGAGTACCAATATCGTCGTGTCGGGTGGAGCAACGACACGTGGTGGGTGGATAGGCAGCGACACTGTACAAGCAACAGGACAAGTGGGGCCCACCCGTCACCTCTCAACGGGATCTATTGGCATCTCTTCTCTCCCCTCTCCTCCATGTACGCGGCTCGACCATTGGAGGTATAAAAGGGGAGTGTTCTTCTTTCTCGGACAAGTTTTTTCATTCCCCCACCATTCACACCACTGAGACTTGGAGCCTTCTCCAAGTCTAACCCCCGTGAGTAACGCGAACAGGGCCTCAAACTGGACATAGGGATTCATCCCGAACAAGTATACATCGTGGTGTCTTTGTTTGTGTGAGCCTCCCACGAACCATCCATCCTAAACACGCGATCCCCGTACGAATCACAAATTTACTAGTCGGTGTTCATTCGGACCACCGACATTGATGTTCTGATAATTATATTAAAACATCAACAATTGCCGGTATGTTGTTTGGAAATTCATTAGCAATTCTAACAATTCTAGTATATTGTAGTATCATGGTTTTATAAATGTTTCCAACTTCAGATATCATTACACACCGTATTGATCATTCAAACCTTGAGAGAATGCGTCTATCTAAACCAAAGTTTGCATTTAACAAACTAACACACTCATCAAGGATATCAGCACCAAGAATACAGTATAATACAATATACATAGCAACAAAGTATTGGTGGTTCTACTGATTAAGAAACCAAAGTCATTGTAAAGAATCAAATTCTTTCTGAAGAAGGAAAAAAGAGGATAACATGAACCAACACGTGGTTATTTGCCATACCTATGAAAAAGGAACATAAGAATAGCGAATATGTGTGTGAGAGTTTGATAAAATAAGGTACGGTTAAAGCATTATTATATAATGGAACCAGCTAACAAAAACAAATACACAACAAAACAACATGCTTGACAGAGCATTGCATTAGTAGCAAATAAGTGAGGTAGAAATCGTCACAAATACTCAAAAACAGAGGAGCACATGTCAATGTTCATATACAAAATATGGTGTTAAATCTAAATATTCAGTCAGCCTGGAAAATAAGAAATGGCAGGTAACACTATTTCGTGAATAGTGAACACTAATAATTGTAAGTACGGTGCTACAATAAGTAAATAAGAAGGAAAGTGCCTCTGAATCACACCGGAAACACATAGATATAAGAAAATTTTGAAGTGAGCATGTAAAACTGAAGGCCTACAGCCATATTAGGTACTATGAAGAGATGATAAGATGTATATATTTGGAACGGGGCTAAATTATGTTGAAGAGCTATTTTGAGAAATAGTGAAAGGACCTTGATGTCGCCTAGAAGGGGGTGAATAGGCGAAACCTGAAATTAACACAACTTTTTCGCACAGAGTTAGTTCAACCCGGTCCGACCTCCTTGTCAACCCGATCAGACCTCCTTGCACAGGCAGAGCTGGGTGCACCCTAGTTCAACCCGGTCTGACCTCCTTATCCGGGCGGTCGGACCGCCTTACACAGAGGCAGAAACAGGTCAGCTCTCCAAAATGAATTCTATCTCAAACCATAACTTGAGGTGATGCTCCAAAGGTTTTCCTTAGCACATACACGTAGTATCTGCACACAAATGAGCACACCAAAGTAGATCGAAGCGGAAGCACAAGTAAAAACTAGAAAACAAGAAAAGCAAGAGAGACGGAGACACACGAGTTTGTTTACCGAAGTTCGGAATCATCTCAACGTGATCCCTACGTCTCCGTTTGAGGAAGCTTGAGCTGCTCACTAGCACGCTTCAAGCCGGGTGTCTTTCAACCACTTCCCTCAATCCACTATCTTGATCTTTTCCACACCGGAGGCAAGATCACAACCTTCGCAAACTTTCCCAAGGCTCACCACAAGCTTGGGAGCTCTAGGGCGACGCCTAGCCGTCTAGGAGGCTTCACCTCCAAGAGTAACAAATGAATCACGAGTTGCTTGACGTAGCCCAAAGTGCTCAAGGCTTAGGATTTGCTCACTTTGCTCACACACTCAAATCTCTCAACCCAACTAAAAGATTTAGCTCAAATCACTTGGATCTCACAAAGAGAGGTTGGGGAGAGCTCAAATGGCCGTTGGAATGCTATAGAATCGGGCAAGAACCAGCAGCAACCAAAGGGAGAGGTGGAGGGCTATTTAAAGGCTGTTTCAAAAACTAGCCGTTGGACCTGTCGGGCTCGGGGCGGTCCGACCGCCTTGACAGGGTGGTCCGACCGCCTTGCACCGGCAGGCAACCAACCACTTGACGCGAAAACCTCCACAAACCACAAACTTGATTGCTCAACCCATTCATACTAACTATGCTTCACTTCTAAGGCCAAAAACTCACTAACCCGAAGTTGACCCCGGAAAACTTAGTTCAAGCCGGTCCGACCTCCTTGACAGGGCGGTCCGACCTCCTTGACCTACTAACCCAAAAACTCGGTTCAAGGCGGTATGACCTCCTTGACAGAGCGGTCCGACCTCCTTGACCTGGCAGAACACACTCGTTTAGGGTTTAGGTCACTCCGATTGATTTCTCTCCGGGATTTTGAGCACTTTGACATCGTCATTCAACACATGTTGCATCCCTCTTAATAGTACGACATTCCTATACTCAAGAATTAGATAAAAGCTATTTTCTTCCACTTGAGCTTGTGATAGAGACATATGCCGAAATTTTTCATATTTTGCTTCTTGAGGGTTGACAACAATTCTTTACTTGAGCATATCCACCTTGAGCTGATGACCATGGACTTTATCATCAAATAGACAAAACTCCATATTTTATCCATGTCACCTCTTCTTTCTTTATTCATAAAATAATTGATATTAGGAAATATGCAATCTTCCATAGCCTTTTTGATTCGTTGGATTCAACATCCACTTGCTCTTCTCCACCACAAAGGTTCTTTAGCGCCAAGCCTCTTGCTTGCCCTTCTCCAATGTATGGTCCATCGTAGCCAAGTCCTTGCTAATCCTTCATCAATCTTACCATTAAGATCCACACATTTCTTTGTATCATCCATTAGCACACACTTGATATTTATCTTCATGTTGTATTGATTTCCGTTGTAATATATATTGCTTGCTTGATATGACACCAAGAGTTGAGTCACCAATATGAATATGGTTATACTTTAAATGACCAAAATGAGACATATCATCCAAGCTTCATTTTTCTTTGTGTAACTCATGGCGTGAGATTTTCAATATTGATCATCCATGTAGCTTCACCTTCATCATATTCTTTGTCATATGGAATACAAGAATATACATGTGAAATATCCATATACATCCATGTCTTGATACAACAATGTTTACAATAATTTTACAAGGCATATTCCTGTTACAACTCAGCAAATTACATTAGCTCTTTAATCGTGTTGTCATCAAAACACCAAAACCCACTAGGAGGCCTAGATGCACTTTCAAATAGGCCGCTCTATTTTTGCATGCATAATTTAGTATCGAAGAAACTACAGAAGATAATAAAATGTTGGACAATTCTGATAATCAAGCAACACCTATGTACCCTTTCTTTTCACAAATAATATCATAGATAAAAACTGAAAAAGCTCAGGTACAGTTAGTCCAGTCTCAATGTTAGTTTTATCAACACAGGTACCAACACAACCACGTCAGTCTCAATTCTGGTAATCAAGCAACACCTATGTACCCTTTCTTTTCACAAATAATATCATAGATAAAAACTGAAAAAACTCAGGTACAGTTAGGCCAGTCTCAATGCTAGTTTTATCAACACAGGTACCAACACAACCACGTCGGTTTTTCAGCATCATGAAACTGTGACTCTCAATGCAAAGTTTCATAGACAGGATGCAACATTTTATTCTTGCATGTGTTGTGATCAAATGTGGCATGAGAACTATGTAGTTCTATGTAAATAAAACAAGGTTGCATCTCAATTAGTTAATTCGTATGATATTTAATATATTGATATATATGAAAATGTTTACATATAGCACATTTCAAATTAACGACTCCCGTTCTTGTTCCAAATATGCTCCACCAAGTCTTTCTTGAGTTGTATATGAGTCGAGTGATCTTGAAGGCATTCATTCTTGTCTAGCACCCTTTCAAATGGAACGTTGACAATTTGTGAGCAAACAGAGACACAAAGTTCCATCACCAAGCAAACTACATACTATAGCATCTTTTTTTTATCGAACACACAGGAGAGCTGTGTGTCTTTATATTAAGGAGAAAAAGCGGTACACTGCCAGGGACTGGCTGAATGTTTTCGTTTAGTTACAGACGCGCCGAAAGCACAACGAAACAACCAAGACACACCGAGGTCTCTAGGCAGCTTCCAGCAAGCGCTGAAGTCCTTGCGCTCCGGCCAGCGCCCACGCCTGGGCCTCCTCTTGTATCAGATGATGCAGCTTCTGGGCATTCGGCCTGACACCATCAAACAGGCATTCGTTGCGGTGCTTCCAGATTGACCAAGCTACCAGCTGGATGATGTTGTTAATGCCTTTGCGATTTTCCTTGGGTTCTCTCCTGGAGACCTTCCGCCACCACTCCGCGAATCCTGAAGCATGTTCCGTGGGTGCGTAATGGCTCCTATGCACATGCAGAAGAGCACGGTGCCAAACCTGCCGCGAGAAGCTGCAGGACAGAATGAGGTGGTCGATGGTCTCCTCTTCTTGATCACACAGTGGGCAGCGATCAGGGTGTTGTAGCCCGCGCTTAGCTAGTCGATCTGCGGTCCAGCACCTATTCCAGATGAGCAGCCAAACAAAGAGCTTGACCTTTAGAGGCGCCCAAGTCTTCCATACCCGTCGGAAGGGCTCAAACTCAATTCCGCCGATGAAGAAGCTCTCGTAAGCGGATTTTGTCGAAAACTCCCCTGTGGGCGTCGGCTTCCATACGACCTGATCGTGATGATCCGTGAGTCTGAGATTGTTGATTATGTCCATCAGCAATAAGATCTGGTTGACCGCGATCACCGGCAGACCGCCCACGATGTCATGTGTCCAGGAATTATCCGAAATTGCCTGGCGCACGGTCCGTCGTCGCCACCCACGCCGACGAACAAAGGGCATGATCGCCGGCATGAGTTGCTCCAAGGATTGTCCATCCACCCATTTATCCGTCCAGAAGAGTGTGTGTTCTCCGTTACCCAAGATTGAGAAGGTAGCCGCGTCGAACAACGCGCGTGCCTGGGTGGGAATATGGATCTTAACATCAGAGAGCGGGTGGTCCGGCTGTGTTTTTGAATCCGAATCCATCGCAGCTTGAGCGCCCAACCAAAGACAGTCAGATTGCGTATGCCTAATCCCCCGAGATGGAGGGGACGCATGACGCGCTCCCAGGCAACCGGGCAGCATCCTGCTCTTGCATCACGTCTACCTTTCCAGAAGAAGTTTCGTCGAATCTTATCAACCGCCTTGATAAACCAGGTTGGGACGTCTAGCGCTAGCAAGACATGCAGCGGTATAGCCGTGAGCACCATCTGTACTAAAATCAGACGCCCTGCTCTGTCCAGGAGCGCTGCCTTCCATCCAGGTAAGCGATCCGCCAACTTGTCAAGTATTGGCTGCAAATCGGATGCCTTGAGCCGCGACAGGGATAGCGGAAGGCCCAAATATTTTGTTGGGAAGCTGGAGACCCTGCACTCCACTGCAGACTCTAGTTGTGCCCTTTCATCATCGTTGCACCGGATTGGAAGGACTGTAGACTTCGCCAGATTTGTTTTTAGGTTAGAGGCTTCTCCAAACCTTGTAAGTATTTCTGTGCTCAGCTGCAAGTCCTGCGTCCCTGGTTTGGCGAACAGGACGACGTCGTCAGCATACATAAAAATGCGACGTCCTCCACTTTCGGCGAAGATCGGAGCTAGCAACTGAAGCTCATCAGCCTTGTCCATAATGCTGGACAGGACGTCCATGTCTATGATAAAGAGCATTGGAGAAAGAGGATCCCCCTGCCGAAGCCCTCGACGATGATTGATGGTGTTCCCTGCCTCACCATTTAGTAGCACTCTCGTAGAAGAGGTGGCCAACAAATTGCCGATGACAGTCCTCCAACGGAAACCAAAGCCCAGTCTTGTCATGACTTCCAGGAGGAAAGGCCATGAGAGGGAGTCGAAAGCTTTCGAGATGTCTAGCTTGAGAAGGATCGCCTAGGTCTTTTGACGGTGCAGAGAACGAGCCACGTGCTGCACCAGCAAGAAGTTGTCATGAAGTCGGCGCCCGCGGATAAACGCGCTTTGATTTGGTGCGACAAGATCAGGAAGCCGAGGTGCTAAACGATTAGCCAAGACTTTGGTGATGAGCTTCGCGAAACCGTGAACCAGGCTAATTGGGCGATAATCCCGACAAACGCCGCCTCCTCCTTTTTTGGAATTAGCACGAGGTACGCCGAGTTTAGTTTATGAAGATAACGGGAATCCCCGCGTGCACTGCGCCGATCGCCGCTAGTAAGTCATCCTTGATCGTAGTCCAGCAACTCACATAAAATCGGCCCGTGAATCCATCCGGCCCTGGCGCCTTATCAAGCGGCAAGCTCTTGATGGTGTGCAGCACTTCTTGCTCTGAAATCGGAGCATCCAGCTCCTCCAGGTTGTGTGGTGGTTGGTAAAAAGCTTCAAGGTTTAGGGTGCTGGTCCGGATCGCTGGGGTGCCAAGCGGAGCGTTATAGAAATTCCAGATGGCACCTTCTTTATCATCGTGATCTATGAGGACGCCGTCTTCTGTTGTGATCTTAGAGATGAAGTTTTTCCGGCTCCTGTATTTAACTCGGGAGTGGAAGAATCTTGTATTGGCATCACCCTCGGACAACTAGTCGATCCTAGCGCGGGCCCGCACAATGGTGCAATGCAGCGAGGTTAGGGCTAACCCTCTTTGCTTGAGCATGCGACGCAACCAGCTTTCCTCCGAGGATAGAGGTCTTGAGTCTTGCGCCATGTCTAGACGGTGAAGCAGCTCATTGGCCCGATCAAGCTGTTGTTTGACATTTCCAACCTTGCGTTGTCCCCAGGCTCGAAGAGCCCGACTTGTAGCCCCGAGCTTTGCGGACAGCCTTGGGATCGGATGCTCCACGTCGAAGACCGAGTTCCGGGCCGTTTCCACGACTTCCCGGAATCCATCCATCTTTGGCCAAAATGGCTCAAAGTGGAACTTGCCCCTCTTAGAGTGCCTGTTATCTGCGGTGAGTATTAAAGGACAGTGGTCGGAGATGCCCACCGACGCACTCTGTAACAGGTGGTTGGGGAACATATCATCCCACTCGGACTGCAGAAAACCCGATCGAGACGAACCAACGTTGGTGATACTCGCTCATTAGACCAGGTGTAACGCCTTCCAATCAGATCGACCTCTTTCAACTCCAAATCATTGAGTAACCTTCTAAATCTTCCCATCATTGCACGGTTTAGATTCGTGTTATTCTTGTCTGCAGCCCCGTATATCATGTTAAAATCCCCAAGAAGGATCCACGGCCCCGGGCATGCTAGCCTGATGGCTCGAAGCTCCCGGAGGAAGTCCCGTTTGTCGGCATCAAGCTGGGGTCCATAAACTCCAGTAATCCACCACTGTTGATCCCCTGTAGATTGCATGAGGACAGTGACGGAGTACTTATCTACTCTGGTTGTTAGCGCTCGACAGACTGCCCCGCGCCATGCCACCAGGACACCACCTCGGCTACCTTGCGCAGGTAGAGTTGCATGGTGGTCAAAATCGGATCCCGGTGTCGACACAAGGAGGCGATTGGACAAGCTCGGGATTTTTGTCTCCTGTAGACATACAATGTCCGGACGGGTGTCGCTTATAAGTGTGCGCGTGGTGTCGTGGTGTGACTTCTTATTCAGCCCACGCACATTCCAGACCAGAATGTTAGAGAAATCCATGCTTTAAAGTAGGGTGGAGCTACCGCATAGGTCCAGGTAGTCGGTGCCGCTCGAGTCCGGCTCACAAGGAGCTCGGCCGAGCGCAGCTCGTCCGCTGCTGGAACCGTCCATCCGAATAAAGCCGCCAGCGCCGCTAGATGCGCGCGGGAGAGCGGGTGATCAAAGAGCCTAGCGTAAGCCTCCGAGGCTTCCCGGGAGATTTCCTCCTGTTCCGTGATGATGCCGAGCTTGCGCATGAGCACACATTGGGCGCGCTGCAAAGCTGGCCGTTTGTTGCCTGTCATGGCTATTCTCTTACTTCGTCGGATGGCGCAGCGCGCCGTGTTATTGCCTGGACCTGGAGCCGGTTCTGTAGTGACTTGTGTCGACAGGGCCGACTGGGACAGCGACTTGGTGATTGCGTGCAGGAAGTCGGCAGGATGAACTGGAGCTGCACCTTCCGGCGGGGTCTCTTCATGCTGCACTTGTCCGGCGTGTTCATCATGGTCGACTCTCGCGTGGAGCAGCTGTTCGGGCATGATGGGCCTCCCACGCCCCATGGGTGGGCTGCGACTTGGGCTTCCTATGGCGCCCGGCAGCCTCCGTGCTTCGATGGACATGGGATCAAAGCCCGGTGATGCCCATGCCCGCCCGTGGCCGGGTTCAAAATCTCTCGAGCTGCCAAAGAAGGTCTTCCGCATCTAATGCCCCGATCGGGGGTCTTTGTTCCTCCGGCCGTAGGGGGCCGCATCATCAACAATGCGCTCCAGCTGTGCCGTTGGCTGCAGGGAAGTACTAGGCGAACGTTGGGGTGGGCCCATGGGGTCTTCAATGCTTGTACCCGAGTGGTTGGGGCTGTGCGGGGCCCACGATTCACCCTCGACGCCGGCTAGCCGCCGGTGCGCGGCGTCTCCGCCGCGCTCCACGGCACCTAGGTCCATCGGCGAAGGTTGCTGCAGAGAGGCGACAACCTGTGAGGTCGTGTCGGGGACCCCGGCGGTGTAGAGCCATCTCCATCCGACTCCGATTGCCGGTCAGATCGGAAGCGGTCTTGCCTCCGCCGGTATTTCCTGCGGGAGCCCTCCGAAGGCTCCGGAGATTCGTCGTTCGATGGGGGAGGTGTCGCCGGCGGTGTAGGAGGAGGCGAGTCCGGTGGAAGGCGAACCAGCAGCCGCCGGACCACAATAGTAATCGGGTATTCAATAGTTCGCCGGAACGTGGAGAAAGGAACCTCTTCATCTAGCGGCTCAGGAACTACGAGTGTCGCCTCATCCGGGATTAGCTCCGGCCTCGTGGTCCAAGCAGTGATCCGGAACACGGAAAGATCGCGCCTTGCTGCCGTAGCCGGGTCCATACTCTCCAGCGAGCGGAACGGGCAAAGTAGTGCAGCCGCCGTGCTGAACTCCCGGACATGAGGGGGATGCCTATTAACTCGATTTGTACCTTGTGGTAGAGGGCCCCGGTTCGGCGTTCACCAATCTGCTCCACGGGTGGATCTTGAGAGTGAAATTCGGGCCATGAACCGTGCGGTCCCCATTCAGCATCACTGGCAGCATGCCATGATTAGGAACTCGTAGGAGGAAGTCATGTGGTGGCGCCGCGCGTAGCATCTGGAATCTGTCGTCCATCTGAAAATCGAACTAGCTGAGCACCGCCTGGAGAGCTTGTTGCGCCGTGACCTCCGGGCGAGTCCCCGTGACCTGCAGGAGGACAGCGAGGTACTCGAACTCAGCTTCCCATTGCTCGGTGTCCAGCAGGCGATCTATGAAGCACTTGTGTGACTGGTCCCTCCAGCGCCTCGACGGAGCGTGAGGGGAGGCCGGGCTCGAAGGGTCTGATCTACGAGGCGGAGTGTGTCCCTCCTCATCGGAACCCCTGTTGTCCGCGGTCTTGTTAACGCGCTTGCCCCCGCGGCGGCCTCTGCGGCGGCGGCTGCGCTTGCGCCCACCCGCCGAGAGAGGAGGGTGGTGCAGATCTAGCAGATCCAGCAGGGCCTGCTGCGATTTTTTCACAGGGCTTCCGAGTGGCTCACAGATCCTGTGATAGCCCGGCTTCGCAGCCATGTCCCGGAGTCGCTCCCCAGGTCTGGTCGGGGGCGCCGGAGGCAGCTACACTCGAAGGATCGATGCCCCGCCCGTCCGCATCGCAGGCATCTTGTCGGCTCCCGACGGTGCACCTTACGGTGTCCCTTCGCAAGGCAGTTGAACCAACGGCCTTGCATACCGTCGGGGATTTGACGCCGGTGATTCCGCCGCGCCACGCTAGATCCCTTGCAGCGCCGGCGCTCTACCCTGCGCCAACCATCCTCATTCGGTGCTGCTACATGGATCCGATGGATCTCGGAGCGCAATCGAATCCGGAGGGACTGCGAGGGCTGAGTCGGCGGCTGGCGGGATCTAGGGTCGCAGGCCACCGGAGGCACGGATCCGACAACCACATCACGGTAGGAGGCCTTCCTCCTCAGATCCGGGGCCGGCAGAGAATCGGACCCAGCGACCGACGTCGGGGAGCCCTGCCACCGTTGGGACTTGGAACGGCTGAAGGAGGAAGGTGTGAAGGGGGCGGCGTGTGGCGAGAGCCTAGAGTGGAGGCGGGTGGGTGCTTCAACAGGAGAGTTGGACGCCGGGTCCGGGGTGGTCGCCGGTGTGATGGTGGTGGAGCTGTTGCGGGAGAGCTGAGCAGGGCGGGCCATCTATTTTTCTAGTATACTATAGCATCTGATTTGCAGACAGGAAAATTATTATTGCACTCTAAACATTCCAAGCTATGCCAACAAATTATCTATAACACTATGATTGCACTATAAACATTCCAAGCTAAAGAAATATCTACATACTATAACATCTGATTTGCAGGCAACAAAATTATTTTTCATACCGATGCACAAACTGAAGACAGGAGAAAAATTATCATAAATTTGTTGGATTTGATTGAACTCCATGAATTCGTGCACCAGATTCCGCTCATCTTGGGGGTGGCCATGTTGGGGGCGCAGCACCTTGTGCTGGCCAAGGAACAGGCGCAACACCTAGTTGTGGCCAAGATTGGGACGCAACAGTTTGCGATGGATTAGTTGGTGGCGAAGAAGATGGTGGTTGCGGTGGCCAATCCAGGTTGACAGCAGGGGATGCCCTCTTCCTTGCCCCTCCCTTCCTGCCTCTGGTTTCCATCCAGCCTCTGCCCCGCCTTGCCGCATACAAATTCGCGACTCCCGTCGCCGCCTTGAACCGTCGCTCCTTCACCGGCTTCGTCTAGCAGCCTCCTCCCCGCCTCAGCAGTCAGCTCGAATCCCGGTTGGGGGTGCAGCACCACGACGAATGGAGGAGAGGGACGTGCGGGAGGGATTCAAGCGCGCGCTGCTTCCGATTTCTAGAGCACGAGACAACTAGATGGTGAGATTCAGATTCTTGGAGATCAGGAGCTTGCGATTTGTGGAGCACCCGATTGATTTCACGATTTGTGGAGCTTGCGATTTGTGGATCACCCGATTGATTTCACGATTTGTGGAGCTGAGGAGGGCGGGAGCCAGCGCGCCAATTCGCGATTTGTGGAGCTGCGTAGGGCGGGAGTCAGGGCACGTGATTCAGTTGCCGTGCAGGAGAGCGACGAACGGGCAGAGGAGGATTACGCCACGTGCAGGCGCAACAGTGATCCAAGATGAAACGAAGGCTCTCTCAATGCGGCGTCGTGCGTCCGGGTAACCGGAGCTAGTTTCTTTCATCACCACGACACGCCTTTCTCCTCTCTCATTAATTTAGTGCCATGTCAACAAAAATGCCTATGTAGCAGCCCATTAATTGTTGATAAAACCAGCATTGAGACTGGCCTTAGTACGGGCGGGGAATGTCGGTAGCGGGAGGGCGCGAAAGGGAGGCCGGACATGGAGTTGGCCTGCTGTCTTACCGAAGAGCCGCTCGTCCAAAGGCCATAGGCGCGACGTTGACCTCACCGTGGAGGCGCACACCGCTGGGCCTCTATCCGTGTCTGCACGCGGGTAGAGACGTGAGAGACGGTCGACGGGCGGGCTGATGTGCTCGGGGCCACAACAGCAGGCGGTGGCGAGATGGCTGCTGGTGAAGAAGAAGAAGGTAGTCAGCCATGGCGAGAAGGCGGCGGGCTGGCGCATGTCCGCCTTCTCCCTCCTCTGGCTGGCTGGGCAGCGGCCTACCACCTCCTCCATTGACAACGAGTAAAGAAGAGTCAGGACTGAGGAGGGAACACCAGAGCAAGCCTCCAAAGCAGCACGTTTCGAAGCTAAAAAGGCTTCCCGGCAGCAATAAACTCGCAACCTGGCGGTCGAGACCAATCCCAGTTCCCAGCAGCAGTAAGTAACCTTCCAGAGCATAAATTATCATCGAATCAACAACAATGGAGGAAACACGAATCGGCAATGAATAGAAAACCAGAACGAAGAAACCGGGCAATATAGAGAAACACATAAGATGGGACGCAACCAGAATGTTTCCACGGCAAATACTAGCCGTGATTGAACAGGTAAAACATCCAAGCTCGATCTTACTCTCTCCATTCTTATATATAAACATTCCTAAAATCCCAAGGCAAAAATAATCAAGATACAAAAGAGACATGTATACCATTCATTTTACACTATCTCATCATCAATTATCCACCCACCTACCAACCCATCAAGTTTTGTCTTATCTCTAAGAATGCTTATATATAAGAATGGAGGGAGTACCACTTACCAGGGACAAAGAGGCAAAATGGCGAGGAACACGGCGGCGATACAAAGGAAAGAACACAGGGCATCGTGGATGTCCTGCACAGTCGAAACAGCACACGCGAACGCTAGCGAACCATGGAGCACCAAATTTGTGTAGAGCTGAGATTGACCCACTCACAGACAGAAGTCTATTTTTCGCTCTATGCAAACGGGCGTCGAGTCCCGCTGACCCAGACCAAAGCAGGCCACGAGGCCGCACTTGTCTTGGGCGTTCACACAAGGCAACCAATCAGACATGCAATGCAGCGCGTCATACTTAAACGCTTGGAGTAAATGCACATGCAGGAAAGAGAAAGCGGATCACACGGTTAAAACGAAGAGGAGCAACATCGTACAGTGCAAAATGTCAAATTCAATAGAGAAGCGGAATTCTTTCCGCGATAGCAAGAGAAATATAAGTGTAACAAATATATATTTTTTTGTACTAGTATTATAGTATACTCGTACCCCGTGATCTTACGGATGTTTGTACTCACGTGATGGATTATCCTTTGGATTGGATAGGGCGCAATTGTTTACTTTATTGATGGTCTCAACCGGATTCACTCCATTTAGGGAGCAGGGACCACGTCGTGGACGGCTACACGCCGCTCCTTCTACGCTTTCCAGTCGCCGACAACCTTGTTCACTCTGCCCACGCCACCGTGACGCAGAAGGGCAAAGCATGGAAATTAAAAATTTTGGGCCTTCCTTGTTCCTTTGTGCCGGCCTAATTGTCACGTTAGTCGAGCCTATTTCCTCCCTCCTCTCCTGGGCTCATCAGTTCGTTTTGTCCCCGAGCGGAGTGGGCGGAGACAGGCCGGAGTGATTTTGCTCAGTTCGTGATTGCTCGCTCGATGTTGGACTGGGCTGGCGCAAAAAAAAAACATAAGCCATACACTTCCAAGTTCCAGCCCATAACTCCTCCTCCCAAAATCTTACTTAAAAAAAAAACTAAACCGCGTGGGGTTTCTCGAGAACTGTTTGGTCGAGATACTGTTCGCAGTTTCCGGTTTTTTTTATTGACGTCTTCTCCATAGTGAGCCACTGGGTACAAGTAGTACAGATTCTGTGCCTTCCGTTGGCCGTATACCTGGCCAAGCCAAATGGGCCGCCGGCACGGCCCGGCCCAGGCACGCCAAGGCACGGTCCGTTTCTTTCGGGCCGGCACGGCACGGAATTTATTTCGGACCGTGCCGTGCTAGCCCACGTGCCAGGCCGTCAGCCCACGGCACGGCACAAATTACGTAGACCGTGTCGGGCCGGTCCGGTAGGCACGTCGGTCCGTTAACATTTAAATGGAGCAAAAATGGTGGTGAAATGTGGAGTTTTAGTGGGATTCAAACTTGGGTCTTCTAGTTTCTAGACAAGAGACTTACCACCAAGCCACTAATGGGTTGATGTTTGTATAGAAACTATATATATTTTAAATAAATTCTTTTCGGACCGTGCCTAAATGGACCATTTTCGTGCTTCGGGCCGTGCCCGTGCCGTCCGTCGAGCCACCCCTCGGCCCAAGCACGGCACGACACCTCAGGCCGTGCCGTGCTTTTTTCGAGCTACGGGCGGCTCAAAAGCACGGCCCGGATGGCCAGCACTAGTTGCCCGTTGCCCTCTCTACTCTTCGGCCCGACCACGGCCGACGCCCACGCAACGATCTAGACGACGTATAGCCGCTCCGCGGGAAAAAATTGACTACGACCGGTTCGTACCTTTGCACAGCGGACTCGACGCCGATTGAGGCCACGTGGAGATCAAACGGTGGAGAAGCTGGGCTCAGATGGCTTGACTAGCGCGCACGTTACCGGCTCCAGCTCTCCGCTCGAACAAAACATCGTAGGCTACGGAGCCATCTGAATTATATGCAGCCTTACTTGTGTTGCCTGCTCCCCTACATCTTCATGATCTCCGGCACCTGCGACCATATTGATGTCATCATCCATTTGCTCATTCATTGCATCATACTCGTGTTCGGTGAAGATCTGCTCGGTATTGACAGAAGATATTTGCAAGGATGGAAGATTAAAGCTGCAATAACGTAATTCAAGCAGCAAGATTAATCTAGAATAATGAAGATTACACATAGGAAAATTGGTCACATATAAAATCATACGATGTCTTAGGCTGTATAATCTCGACAGCCACGTCCCGTTCAACGGCGAGGTTGGGTGCGAATGGTGGAGCCTCCACGATCTCCACGCTCGCATCTTGATGGAGGGTGACATTGGGTTGCAGCATTGCGTTTGGCGAGACCTTGATTACGGAGTCAGCGAGCGTGGAAAGGTCGAGCTCGTCAGGTTCGGCTTCGCCGATCGAGAGTCAACCATGGGACCGTCTCGTGGCAGCGGCGTCTCCGTAGGAACTAGGGTGCGGCGTAGCGATCTCTCGATCAGGTTTGTGAGAGAATTTGCGTAGCCTGCGGCTGTTGGTTTTTAGGAAATCATACGTGAATCACGATTTTTTTAGGCAATTGCATAACTTGCCCTCTTTTGGAAGCCAATTGCATGTTTGATCCTGTTTTTCACGTTTTGCATATTTGACCCTAATTTTTGAATCTGAAGTCTTCGTTTGACCCCATTTGGTAAACCCGTCAACCAAACCAGGATTTTGAGAATTAAAAAAAGAATAAAAAAATAAAGCCACAAGGAAAAAGACCAAAATACCCTCTCTTTGTTTCTTCCCTTTGGTCGCTTTCCAGATTCCTTCCTGGTTCAGTTAGTTTCAAATTTTTAAATCTGAATTTAAATTGTTGCTAAAATTTTAAAACTTTAGCTAAATTGTTTGTCACAGTTTTGTTTCTAAAAATAAGACCATTCAAGCAAAAGATCATAATTTTTAGGGTCAATTATGCATGGGTATCAAGGTCTTTTTACCATGGATTTCACACCGTTAATGAGTTCTAACAGAACAGGGTCAAGAATGTGCTTCGGTTTAAAAAAACGGGTCAAATATGCAAAACGTAAAAAACAAGGTCAAACATGCAATTAGCTTTCAAAAGAGGATCAATTATGCAATTGCCCTCTTTTTTTTCTACTCCAGCTTTGTTCAGATGGCTCCGTGGCCTACGATGTTTTGTTCGAGCCGAGAGCTGGAGCCGGTAACGTGCGTGCTAGTCAAGCCATCTGAGCCCAGCTTCTCCACCGTTTGATCTCCATGTGGCCTCAATCGGCGTCAGGTCCACACTGTGCAATGGTACGAACCGGTCGCAGTCAATTTTTTCCGCTCCGCGAAGTCACCGTGCGCGCCTCCCGTGCATCTCGTGGATTGGGTTCAGTTTTATAGTGATTTTGCTTGAGTTTGCTTGATCGAATTTCACTCTCCACCCGATCACTCTGACGCCGCCACATAAGCCTGCGTGTCACTTGGCCAAGTCGATTGCCCTTGCCAAATGCCAAGACGCTAGACTAGCAACGCCTGACCGATCTGCTACTCCCCCTCCCTGACGGTCCTGGTTGCACGCTAGGTGCTCGAGCAAATTTCCATGAGACCAATCATTTTGCTTTCGTATTCAATACATGTAAAAGCAGGAGTATACACATGGTAAGTATCAGTTACAGCCAACGAATTAAGGAAATATCCATAGTGACAGAGCAAAAGGAGAAGCAAGTATTACTCAGCATGCTAAGATGTTCTCTTAATCAAATAACAAAGCGATCAATCAAGGTTGCAGCACTTTTTGCAGTTTGATTTTCAACGAAATCATATGTGCAACAGATCTTATGATACTAATAACTTATAAATCAGATCATTTCTGTAACACCCCGGAATTTCAAATTCTGGGTTATGCACGAAATTCACAAAATTTTAAAACTTTTTAAAGCATATTTAAATATTATCTAAAGGATAATATTATAAATATATTTTTCTTTCTTTCTTATTTAAGAGGAAGAGATTATCTTTTAAACTCAAACAATTATTTTGGTTTATAAAGTTTCAATAATGAATTTTCCCAAAAGAACATATGATTTTGTTTTGGTTGTGAAAATGACTTAATAAAAAGATTTTATTTGATTATTTTAGAGAGCAATATTTCACACAAGGTATTTTCTATTTGCAAGAAAAATAGAAGTGTGTTGTCATTTTATGTGAACCAAAGAGTTGTTTTTGAAAGATAAATAAAGTTTGATCTATGGAAACATTTATTTAAGAAATACTTTTGATTTATGAAGGTAATCTATTTTAAGAAAATGATTTAAGAAAATAAATTAATAAACAATTATATTTGAATTATGAAAATAAGTTTATTTCAAAAGGCATTATTTTATACAAAGTATTTCACTTTGAAAACAAAATGAGAGCTTTATCATTTCATGTGAGAAAAATGAGTTATTTCCAAAACTAATTAAAGTTTGATTTATAAAAGATTTTGCTTTGAGAAATACTTTAATCTGATTTATAGTTAAATACTTTAAATGGGTGAAAAAGGCTTATCAAATAAATGTATTTGATTTATGCAAAGGTTTACTTAATAAACGTAATAGATCTATGAGAAATAGTTTCTTTTATCAATACATGGGTTTTATAAAAGAATTTATTTAATAACAATAAAACTTTGTTTAAAGTACTTTGTTTTCCAAAATGTTTATACTTTAATAAAGAACCAGATTTTAATTACCTTTGATTAATTTGGTTTTGGAAGCCAAATAGATTTCATGGTATTTATGTCTAAGTTTAGTTAGATACAAAATTAGTTTATATAATTATATTTTTGGTTGAATGCGTGTCATTTCTAATAGTTTGCATTTGGTCTTTACTTGTTTGAAACTTTTATTTGAAAGTTTGAGTAGAATTCATTTGCATTGAAGAAATAGAATAGGAAAAAAATAAAAAGAAAAGAGAAAACAAAGAGCCTTGGCTCCTGGGCCGAAACTCCCTAGGGTCCGGCTCCCTTCTCTCCCTTCTCGGCCTGCTCCCTCCCCAACCCGCACGCGGCCCGTCTCGGCCCCCGCCGGCCGGCGAGCCCACCCGCCGACCCGACCGCACCTCGGCCCGCCTTGGCCCGCGCCGCAACCCTACCCGCGTCGCACGCCGCCGCCGCCTCTCCTTGGCGTGCGCGCCACGGCGACCATAGGGCCCCGTGCCCTATAAAACCTAAGACTCCGCACCCCGCGCGACCTTTTCCCCCACCCCTTCGCGTGACGCCTCTCCGCATCGCCGTCGCCATTGAAGAGCGCCGCCCGAGCTCCGTCGATCCGCCGCGAGCCACCATCCCGACGATCGCCAACCCTAGGACGGGCTTTGCTACCCCTCGCCGCCTCCCGTAGTGCCGGCCCGACGAGAAGAGCTCGCCGGAGCATCCCGCCTCCACCTCGCCGCCGCGGACCAAACTCCGGCCGCCTCTACCCTCGCCGGACCTCGTGGTGAGCTTCGCCGCCGTCTCCTCTCTCTCCGGACCAAGCGCGGCAAGGAACGAAGCCCTACGGCGCCGAGACCAGAGCCATCTCCGCCGCGGCACCTCGCCGGCGTCGACCAAAGCCGGCCGGAGCACCGTGCGTCGTCGATTCTGCGATGGACGGCTCCGATTAGATCGGACGAAGGGTATGAGTCCCGGTCCACGGTGGACCCGTGGACCGAGAGAGTTCCCGCGGTCTACGAGCCGTAGACCCGGTCCACGATTCTTTCTAAATTAATTTAATTCATTTAAAATCCGATAAATCGATAGCCTTACAAATAAGCCCCCGACATTTTATATAATCACATCTAGGCCCTCTCGTTTTTACATAAACACCCTTATTTTTAGTTTTAATTATGTTTAGGCCCCTCGTTCTCGATTAAATGGTATTTTTACAAATAAACCCTATGTTTTTCATAAATTATATTTTAGTCCTAAACTTTTACATTTTAATCCCTATACGTTCTAAAATTATGAATAGGTCCCTGGACTTGGCTATTTTGCGAGATAGGGCCCCATAGTTTTAATATTTTACGTTTAAGTCCTTCTATTTATAAAATCCAACCATAGGCTTTATTTTAATTCTGTATTAGTCCTCGCCGCATGCTAGGACTATAAGATTTGCAAATTAACCCTTGTAGTTTGTTAAGTTTACGAGCGTATATTTTGTGACTAGGTAAATTTACATGCTAGCCCTCTAAGTCTATAGTTAATTACGTTTATGTCCTTTATTTTATAAAAGCCACCATAGCCTTCGTTTTAGTCCTGTTTTCGACCTAATCTTTTTCGTTAAGACTCTTATTTAATTGTTAAACTATTTTTAGGTCGCTAAGTGTCGGGGAAAAGATTAGCGCCGCCACGTGGCAGCGTCCGGACCCACTTAGTGGAGGATTAACGCGGCCACATCATCCCCGAAGGCTGGCCCACACTCGCGAAAGTCCGCCGGAAACGACCCTGGCGTTTTACTCGCGGACGTCCGCCTCGCACGACCTTGGCGCCCTGGTTGAGGAGTTCCGTCCTGCACGACCTTAGACACTCGACCCGCAGTATTCGAGTACCATACTCGAGCTCCCACTCGACCTCGTGACTCGACCACCAACCGCATTAAATTCCAATCGCCCGGCGCCCACGTGGGCGCAACTCGAGAATCATTGGAGAGAGGCCCGAGCCCATCCCTCCTGCCGCCACCTGCTCCCGTCGGGGCACGCCGACGGGACGTCCCGTTCTCGTTGCTTGGCAGGAGTTGGCGTGGACCGCGAGCTCCGGGAGGAACCGCTGCCTACTAACGTATGGGCGTACGACCCCCCGTCACGCCCGTCAAACAGGTGTAGCTCAAGGTCGAGCTCGAGCTACACCCCGTCCCGCACGACCTTCCCCGCAAGCTCGAGTCACGAAGAGAACTACTCCCGTACCTCAACCATATCCGAACCATCATTACGCCCGACGTAAAAGGACGGGTATGGCTTGTCCAAATCCAACCGCTCCGTGAACGGCGCCACCCGCAGCTCCTCCGATTGCGGAATACTCCATCTCGGCGCTCGCCGCTACGGGGATGACGCGACCGCCCGATCAGCCCGGACGGAACGTACGACAAAAAGACCGATTGGACGACTCCGAAGCTCGACTAACCTATCTCTCTCTCTCTCTTGTAACTCGAGTTCCACCCCCGTGACTATAAAGGGGTGCGAACCCTCTACACACAAAGAAGACTCCGGACGACCGACGCACACACAAATACACGGTACAACGAGTACGCGAGTCACTACCGAGACACCGAAGAACACACCACCTTTCGCACGGGACTTGGAGCACGCTCCTCTCCCCCTCTTCTCGTATTCGCATTTTCATCTTGGCGCAAGGAACACGACGCCACGAGACACCCCCCCGCCGGACGTAGGGAGCTTTCTCGAACCAACCCAAACCCTTCGTGTCTTCCCTTGTGCACCATCCGGCCTAAAACGCGTGATCCCCGGGACAAATTCTACAGCCGGTGGTTCGAACATCGACGGTTGGCGCGCCGGGTAGGGGACCGTTGCGCGTTTTCGCCGGACTTCTTTCTCCCCACATGGCGCGGATGGTTTATTCCGAGCTTTCGTTTTGGGCTCCCGACACTACCGTGCGCTTCGGGAGCCTTGATTTCATGGCTACCCCCGAGTGGACGCCAGTACGCGCCGAGCCACCGGCGCCGCAGTCCCCGTGGCAACCCTTGTCACCGCGAACGTGACACGACTTAGCGCTCTTCTAGGAGCGACTAATCTCACGAGAGGGAGAGTTCGTGGGGATGGTAATCCATCCCTCCGAATCCCTCTTCGACCTCCTCGACGCCGGGAGGAGGAGGATTCGGACCGGGGCAGCAACGATGAGGCCCATGGCCCCTCTCGCGAGTGCAATGTAGTGCACGCCACGGGAGCAGGTGCCCGGAGCGTCGGGAGACCGGTCACGTCGGAGCCCGACGCCCCTAGAACCCCGGCGGCTCGGCGTGCACACACCGCACCCCCGGGCGGTGACGATCCCGGACTCGCCTCCGGGCTAGGCGCACGGAGGCTGGAAGAGGTCTGCCGTGGCCTCGACGAGGAGACGGCGGCGATAGAGCGGGAGTTACAACAACAGCGCCGGCGTGCGGAGTGCAACGCGCGCCCGAGGGCTCGCCACGTCCAACGGCGAGATCGCCGACAACGCCGGGCCGAGACCCGAGCACTTCCCGCGTGCCGGGCAAAACGTGGCTGCGACAGCCGCATTGCTGAAAACCCTCCCCGTACAGCCAACTCCCGAGGCGCAACGAGTGCAAAGGGAGATGGCCGCGCTCCTCGCCAAGGCGGCGGAGCAACACGCGGAAAGCTCACAGCGACGCGCCGTGCGGTCGATCCGGCGCGCCGGCACCGGGCGGCGCGACCCCCAAGCGGGAGGTTCGGTGCATACCTTCGTGCGACGGCCCGCACAACCGAGGCCGGCCCGAGCCTAGACAATCGGTGCATTCCCGTATCGGAGCCGCTCGTGACGCGCGCTCGACCTTGGACGCGCGTCGTCGCGTTCAGGACGACAGAGGCGCATGCCTCGTCCGAAACCCCCGCCGCGGAGGCCGGGGCGACGTCGAGCATGATCGGAGCCGAGTCCCGACCCCGGGTCCTAGGGTCTTCGGTTCCGCGATTAGGAGAGCGACCTTCCCTCCGCGCTTCCGTCCCCGATGACGGTAGCCAAATATGCGGGGAGTCGAACCCCTCCCTTCGGCTAGAGGACTACCGGCTGGCATGCCGGGCCGGCGGCGCGAGTGACGATCTCGCCATCATTCGGAACCTACCACCTGTACCTCGCCGATTCGGCGAGAACCAGCTCGAGCACCGCCCGCGGACCGGATATGATCGTGGGGCGACCTACGGGAGGTTTTCGTAGGTAACTTCCGGGCCACGTGCGCCCGCCGGATAACCCCTGGGAGTTGAAGAACTGCCGGCGAAGCCGAATGAGCCGCTCCGGGATTACATTCGATGCTTCTCCCGGTGCTGCAACGAGCTGCCCCATGTCGTGGACGCGGATGTCATTGGGGCCTTCCTCTCCGGAATGAACTGCGAGGCTTTGGTCCACGAGCCGGGGCGAAGCTGCCCGCGAACGGCTCGGAAACTCCTCGACATCGCTACGAGCCACGCCTCGGGCGAGGAGGCGATCGGAGCTCTCCTCCATCGCGACCTCCCGAGAAAGGGATGGGCAAGCGGACAGATGACAACGCGGGCGGGGGACCTTCGGCTCCAAGCCCAACAAGAAGAATAAGTCGCGCTAGTTGACGGCCACATGGTAGCCGCGACCGACAAGAAGGGCGCGAAGCAGCCCAACAAGAACCCTCCGGACAACTTCGAGAAGAAGTGGAACGGGCCGTGCCCCAACCACGAGTTCCCCGTCAAGCATTTGATGCGGGACCGCTCGTTGATGAAGAAGTTCATCACGCAGCACGGGCGGAA
Organism: Chloris gayana; assembly: GCA_031894775.1. Taxonomy (NCBI): domain Eukaryota; kingdom Viridiplantae; phylum Streptophyta; class Magnoliopsida; order Poales; family Poaceae; genus Chloris; species Chloris gayana. The sequence goes on along the minus strand of JAUNZO010004676.1, from coordinate 22,996 downwards.
GGGGCGTCCGCAGCGGGACCGGGAGGAGAACGTCGGGGTCGAGGGCGACACCGGCGAGGAGAACGAGGAGGGCTTCCCTCGGGCGGAGGGCTGCTCGATGATCTTCGCGATCTCCGACGCTCGTCCCGGTCGACGCTCCGTCAAGCTCGAGCGTCGCGAGGTCTTTGCCGCGGAGCCCGCTACCCGGCTTACCTCAAGTGGTCGGAGCTCCCGATCACGTTCGATCGCGCCGATCATCCGGCGCGAGTCCCGCGGCCGGGCCGATACCCGCTCGTGGTCGACCCCATCGTCGCCAAGACACGCCTTTCCAAGGTGTTGATGGACGGAGGCAGCGGCCTCAACATCCCGTACGCCGACGTCCTGGATGCCATGGGCATCGAGCGCTCGCGTATTCGCCCGAACGGCTCGTCGTTCCATGGCGTCGTTCCGGGAACGCGAGCCGTCCCCATCGGGCGGATCGACCTGCCCGTCACGTTCGGGACTCCTTCGAACTTCCGAATGGAGACCCTCACGTTCGAGGTGGTTGGATTCCCGGAGTCTACCACGCCATCCTCGGGCGGCCATGCTTCGCGAAGTTCATGGCCGTCCCGAACTATGTCTACTAAAGCTCAAGATGCCCGGGCCGAAGGAAGTCATCACCGTGGGCGCGTCTTTCTAGCACGCCTACCGGTGCGACGTCGACAAGCTGCGAACCGGCTTCGGCGCACTTGGCGTCCACCACCGAGCCGGCGGTCATCGGGAGCGGGTAGTCGAGGACCCGCCGTAGTCGAGCAGCAAGGCGGCCTCCTTCGAGCCGGCGGAGGGAACCAAGGAGGTCGTACTCGACCTCGAGGGAGACGAGAAGAAAACGGTGCGTATTGGCACCTCCCTCTCTCCCAAATAGGAAAGCGCGCTCGTCGACTTCCTCCGCGTGAACGCCGACGTCTTCGCGTGGAAGCCCTCGGACATGCCCGGAATACCGAGGGAAGTCGCCAAGCACTCCTTGCACATGAGGCCGGGTTCCAAGCCGGTGAAGCAATGCTCGCGCCGCTTCGACGAGGAGAAGCACGGGGCCATCGGGGAGGAGATCGCGAAGCTTTTAGCGGTCGGGTTCATCAAGGAGGTGTACCACCCCGAGTGGTTGGCTAACCCTGTTCTTGTACGAAAAAGAATGGGAAATGGAGAATGTGCGTTGATTATACTAGCCTGGATAAGGCTTGCCCTAAGGATCCTTTTCCTTTGCCGCGCATCGACCAAATAGTCGACTCGACCTCTGGGTGCGAGACCCTCTCGCTTTCTAGACGCGTACTCCGGGTACCATCGGATAGCGCTCGACGAATCCGACCAACTCGCTACCTCCTTCATCACGCCCTTCGGCTCGTACTCGCTACACGACGATGCCGTTTGGGCTCAAGAACGCCGGTGCCACGTACCGGAGGTTCATCCAGAAATGCTTCGACTATCTCATCGGAGATATCGTCGAAGCCTACGTGGACGACATCGTCGTCAAATCTAAAAGGCCGACCAGCTCGTGGTCGACCTCGAGCGTGTGTTTGCTAAGCTGCGTGAGAACGGCGTTAAGCTCAACCCCGAGAAGTGCGTCTTTGGGGTCCCGCGAGGGATTTTGTTGGGGTTCGTCGTTTCGGAGCGCGACATCGAGGCAAACCCCGAGAAGATCACCGCCATCGAGCGCATGGGTCCGATCCGGAACGTCGAGAGGGTGCAACGGCTCACGGGGTGCCCGGTAGCGCTAAGTCGTTTCATCTCGCGACTCGGAGAAAGGGCACCGCCGCTCTACAAACTCCTCAAGAAGTCCGAGCGCTTCGAGTGGACGCGGGACGCGCAGGTCGCGCTCGACGAAGTAAAGCGCATCCTAGCCAACCCTCCGGTCTTGACTCCCCCACTCCCGGGGAACGACTCTTGCTTTACGCCGCGGCAACCACACAGGTCGTCGGCGCCGCCATCGTAGTCGAGCGGGAGGAAGAGGGTCATGCGCTCAAAATGCAGCGCCCTGTCTACTACGTCGGCGAAGTGCTCTCCGACTCGAAGACTCGGTACCTACAAGTCCTCAAGATCCTCTACGCCGTGATGGTCGCCGGACGCAAGCTGCGCCACTACTTCGATTCGCACTCGATAACCGTGGTGAGTTCCTTCCCTCTACGCGATATCATTGAGAACAGGGAGTCCGCAAGCAAGGTCGCCAAGTGGGCCCTCGAGCTGATGGGGCATGACATCACCTACGTGCCCCAAACGGCGATAAAATCCCGAGTACTAGTCGACTTCATCGCGGAGTGGACGGAGACCCGGCTACCACCGGCGCCGGTGGACCAAGAGTACTCGGGTCATGTACTTCGACGGGTTGTTGATGCGCCAAGGAGCAGGCGTTGGACTCGTCTTCGTCTCTACTCGGGGACTACGCATGAGGTACGCTATTCGGTTGTATTGTTCAATTTCAAATAATGTGGCCGAGTACGAAGCCTTAGTCAATGGCCTTAAGATCGCCATTGAGCTCCGGATCCGACGACTCGAGGTCCGTGGGGACTCTCAACTCGTCATCGACCAAGTCATGAAAGAGTCGAGCCGTCGAAACGACACGCCGATGCTCTATCACCAAGAGGTGTGGAGGCTCGAGGAGAAGTTCGATGGGCTCGAACTTAAGCACATCCCCCGACGGCTCAACGAGGCGGCGGACTCGCTTGCCAAAATGGCGTCTAGTCGGGAACCGGTCCCGACGGGCGTCTTCGCCCACGACCAGCTCCAGCCGTCGGTGCGACCTCCTGTCCCTCCCGGCGACGAGGAGAAATCCGTCGAGGTGGGCTCGGGGCTGCCCGGGCGCCGGCCCCGACTCGAAAGAACACCCGAGCCAAAACGAGGCCTCGGGGGCTAGACCTCCACCGGCGGCCGGGAGGTCATGGAGATCGACGCGCCGACGAACGACGCGCCGCAACCACCCGATTGGAGGACGCCGTACATCGAGTACCTCCTCCACGGCAAACTCCCGACCAACCGGACCGAGGCAAAGCGTCCGCATAGGCGCTCTAATTCCTTCGTCTTGGTCGACGGCGAGCTTTACAAGCGCAGCGTGTCGAGAGTCCTGCAGTGATGCATCCCGATCGAGCAAGGTGTACGACTCCTCGACGACATACACGCGGGCATTTGCGGTCACCATGCCGCGCCACGGACCCTCGTGGGCAACACCTTTCTACAAGGCTTCTATCGGCCAACCGCCATGGCGTATGCGACCCACATCGTCCGCCAATGCAAGGGTTGCCGTATTTTGCCCGACGGACGCACCAACCCGCTCAAGCCCTCCAAACTATACCCGTTACTTGGCCCTTGGCGGTGCGGGGATTGGATTTGGTCGGCCCTTTGAAAAAAGTGCTCGGGGCTTCACCCACTTACTCGTCGTGGTCGACAAGTTCACGAAGTGGATCGAGGCTCGAGCCATCGGCAAGATTCGCTCGGAAGAGGCGGTCGAGTTCTTCCTCGACATTGTCCATCGTTTTGGCGTTTCCAACTCGATAATCACGGATAATGGCACCCGGTTTACGGGGAAGAAGTTCCTAGCGTTCTGCGACGACTACCATATTCGAGTGGATTGGGCAGTCGTGGCTCACCCCGAGACCAATGGGCAGGTCGAGCGAGCAACCGGCATGATCCTACAAGGGCTCAAGCCACGCATTTATGACTGTCTCGAAGCGTTTCGGCGGTCGATGGGCAGCCGAACTACCGGCCGTCCTTTGGAGTCTTCGAATGACTCCGAGTCGAGCAACCGGCTACACGCCGTTCTTCATGGTCTACGGATCGAGGCGATCCTCCCAACCGACCTCGACTATGGCGCTCCAAGGGTTCGCACCTTCAACGAGCAAGGGAACCGGACGGCCCTCGAGGACTGCGGCGGACCGGCTCGACGAGCGCGCGATGTCGCGCTCTTGCATTCCGCCAAGTACCAACAAGCGCTCCGATGGTACCACGATCGCAACGTCAAGAGCCGAGGCTTCAACATCGGAGACATGGTGCTGTGTAGAGTGCAGAGCAACAAGGATCGTCACAAGCTATCCCCTCCTTGGGAAGGACCTTACATCGTCGCACGCGTCATCGGACCCGGCTCCTACAAGCTCAAGACGACGGAAGGTCGGGAACTAACCAACGCTTGGAACATTGCGCAGATTATGTAAGTTCTTTCGCTAAGCTCGCATTTGTTCCTCTGCTCGTTAAGCGATCGCCCGCTAAGTACGGTGACCCTCGACCTCCGCTGCGAGGTCGAGCCTCTCTCGGGGCTGGAAGGCGAGCGAAATCACGATTTTTCAAAAACAAAAATCGCCTACACTTAGCTCTTTTTCGCGAACAAATTTGCTAAGTCTCGCTTGGCCTCGAATTCAAATCTCGTTGACGACCAAAGTAAGCACGAGCAAACGAACTCACAGTCTAGATTGGTCGGAAAGTCGAAGCTCGAGCGCCCCGGCGGCCCTAGCGATCGCTCACCAAATATGACTAAGTTCAACGAGGCTCGGCGGCTCAAGCTTTGTGAATCAACAAGATAAGATAAAAAGGCCAAAATATATTCAAGTTGAACTTAAAATTACTTGATAAAGAGCGAGACCTCGAAAGGTCAAGCGCAGAACGATTTAATAAAACTTAAAGTTATTTACAAGTGGGGAACCACGCCCCTTTGTTCTTAACGAAACAAAAAACGAAAAACTGATCCCCTAAACTTTCTACGCCTTGGGGAGGGGCTCCTCCTCGAGCTTTGCAGCCGGAGAGTCGGCGGGTGCACGCGTCTCGGCCTTCGAGCAACTCCAGCTCGGCTCCGGCGAAACCAGGGACAAGTCCCGTGCCGACGGCCCCGAAGTCGAGGTCTTCGTAGTGGGACGCCAGCACCGTAAAGGTCGCGCGCACGGCGGAGCGCCCGGCTCCTCGAACCACCGCACCAATCCACTCCGGCCGAGCGGCCTCGACGTTCCGCTCGATCTCCACGTCGACGAACGCGCGGCCCGGGGCAGCATCGAGCTCCCTCCGCGACGCCTCCGCCGTGGCCGGCCTCCGCTCCGACCCCGCAAGGAAAACCGAACTTCGAAACCCGGGCTCGAGTAGTCAAGGAAACGACTAAAGGACTCGATTAAGGTCAAGGAGGAAAGGCTCGGAACACCTACCCTCCTTCTCGGCCTATCGCTCCCGGAGCTCGCGAAGGTACCCGGACGCGGTCCGGTGGGAGACCTCCGCCGCGGCCTCGGCCTTCGCCTCGGCTCCCTCCGTTTGGAGCGCCGCCTTGACCTTCTCCGCCGCCGAGGCGGCCTCTTCGGCCTTTGCCGGCGCTGCGAGCGCCTCCTCCCTCGAGCGGCGCGCTCGCAGCCCCGAGCTCCGCCGCCTCCTTCGCCGCCCGGAGAGCCTCCTCCCGGGCGAGCGCCCCATCCAAACCGGCGCGAGCCTCGCCGGCCGGCCGCATCGGCTCCCGGCCTCCGACTCCGGCCGGGCCAAGAACGCCCGGACCGCCGGCGCGAGCCCGGCCACGAAGTTTGACAACCTCTGGTCCGAGGCTGCCCGGGCGTGGCGGACTCTACCGAGGCACCTCCCGTCGCCACGGTGGTCGCCTCCTCCTCGATGCCCGCCCTCCTCGACCTAGCGGCTCGTGCCGCCGAGGAGGTCAACGACTTGCGTAAGGTCGTGGGCGGGGCCCTCCTTCGCAGAGGCACCGTCCGCTTGGGCGCGGGAGCGCTCTCGCCGGGCTCTTCCTCACGAACGCACTTGCCGGCGGCCACCGACGGATCGACCGCCGGCCGCGGTGGCCTCTCGGCGGGTTCCGCGGGGACCTCAACGGTTGGGGAGGGCTCTGCGCCCCCGCCCGCCGGTCGCAGCCGGTTTAAGGATATCAACACGCGCGTCCGCGTGCCGTGAGACCATCTTGCCGGTCGCAGCAGGTTTAGAGACATCGGCGTGCGCGTCCGCGCGTCGGTCTTCCGCTCCGCCCTTCGCCGCCTCGGGGACGACCCCGCCAACTTCTTGGGCTCGCAGCGCCTCCGTGCTGGAACCTTGCACGAGCACCACGTCCGCGGGGGCGGTGGGGGGAGGACCTCCCGGATCTACGCCATCCGTCGCCCCATCCCCGGGCGCCGCGGCGCGCGGTTAAGATCCGTATCGCCTCCGACTAGCTCGGCGATCATCTCCGCAGCCTCACTCGCAGCAACGGATGGATCTACCGTAAGGTCGACCACCTCTGTCCCAAAAAGGGGTCCGGAGTAGTCCCGGTCCCCCGCGCGAGACACCTCGCCGGCCCTAGAGCTCGACTCGCCCCCATGAGGAGCGGGCCGACTCGAGAGGCCGGCCGCGAAGGTCGAGGTCGACGGAACCGAAGACTCGAGGCCCGAGGTGACGGCTCGGCGGGAGCAGACGAACGGGGTTTCCCCATCGCTCTCGAACTCTCGCGGCTCCGCCGTCATCCTCGGAGTCCGTCGGCACGGGGGTCTAGGCGGTGGATGCCGTGTCGGGGTTCAGCCCCGCAGCCCGGTAGGCTTCCCTCTTCCTCCGGCGCTCGACGTCCCGCGCCGTCTTCTCCAGCTGCAGCCTCACCGCCACATCCCTCGCGGCCTTCCTCTCGGCCTGCACCTCGGCGGCGTGGAGGCGGTTGGCCTCGCGTTGGGCGGCCTCCTCGGGAAGGCGTAGCCTAGTGCGCCAACTCGGCGGGATCCGAGGCGGATCGCGAAAAAGGGGTAGGTTAGCGGGTGAACTTAAACAAAAACTCGAATACACCGCGAGATGACGAAGGTCGAATTGACTTACCACATCCGGAGCGTCCGGGTGCGGCTTCATGGGAGGGGCCCTCTAGACGGGCCAAGGGCGCGCGGCCGTCCCCGGAGCGCTTCGAACGCGCGACGCAACGGTGTCGTCGTCGAGCTCCTGCACCGCCATCACGGTGTCGGGGACGACACGGTCGTTGCTCGACACCTGGTGCATCAACATCGAGCGCCTCATCGGCGGCGCGAACCTTAGCTTGTGGAAGGAGCCCACCACCACCGTTGCGTCGACGTTGAACCGGGCCAGGTGCCGGATCGCTTCGATCGCCATGTCGACCTTGCGCGTGCTGGCGCGGGGGCAGCCCCACTTCCATTCCTCCGGGGCCTCCTCGAAGACCCGATCCTCGAAGGCCGGGAACGGGTGCCCCGGGTCCTGCCGAAGGTAGAACCACTTCGGGTGCCACCCTTGGTTCGACGAAGGGGTGGTCACCGTGATGTAGTCTCCGCCACGGTCCCTCTTCATCACGATCCCCGCGCAGCCGACGTGCGCAGGAACGTCCTCGCCTCCGGAATTCCTCCTCCGGTGGAGGTTGATGTGGAAGTAGTACCGCCGGAGGTCGAGGTCGGGCGCCATCCCCAGGAAACCCTCGCAGAGAGCAACGAAAGTGCTCAGCTGCTCGGATCCCATTGGGGTTCGGATGCTCGGAGCTCCGGCCCGTTCCGGAACATCATTGCCCGCAGGAAATCATTCCCCGGCGTCCCCGGGCCACGCTCGTGGAAATGCAGGAACAAGAGCACGTAGCCTTGGGGAGGCTCCGGATGAGACTCGTTGCCGGGGAGCCTCCACCATCCGTCGGGACCGCGCTCGTGCAGCAGGCCTTGCGCCACCAGGCGGTCAAGCTCGGCCCACGTCGTCGTGGATCGGGTCCAGGTCGACATGGTTAGGGCGAAGGAGGAAAAGGTTAGCGCCGCCACGTGGCAGCGTCCGGACCCACTTAGTGGAGGGTTAACGCGGCCACATCATCCCCGAAGGCTGGCCCACACTCGCGAAAGTCCGCCGGAAACGACCCTGGCGTTTTACTCGCGGACGTCCGCCACGCACGACCTTGGCGCCCTGGTCGAGGAGTTCCGTCCCGCACAACCTTAGACGCTCGACCCGCAGTATTCGAGTACCATACTCGAGCTCCCACTCAACCTCGTGACTCGACCACCAACCGCATTAAATTCCAACCGCCCGGCGCCCATGTGGGCGCAACTCGGGAATCATTGGAGGGAGGCCCGAGCCCATCCCTCCCGCCGCCACCTGCTCTCGTCGGGGCACGCCGACGGGACGTCCCGTTCTCGTTGCTTGGCAGGAGTTGGCGTGGACCGCAGGCTCCGGGAGGAACCGCTGCCTACTAACGTACGGGCATACGACCCTCCCGTCATGCCCGTCGAACAGGTGTAGCTCAAGGTCGAGCTCGAGCTATGCCCCGTCCCGCACGACCTTCCCCTTCAAGCTCGAGTCACGAAGAGAACTACTCCCGTACCTCAACCATATCCGAACCATCATTACGCCCGACAGAAAAGGACCGGTATGGCTTGTCCAAATCCAACCACTCGTGAACAGCGCCACCCGCAGCTCCTCCGATTGCGGAACACTCCATCTCGGCACTCGCCACTACGGGGATGATGCGACCGCCCAGTCAGCCGGACGGAACATACGACAAGAAGACCGATTGGACAACTCCGAAGCTCGACTAACCTTTCTCTCTCTCTTGTAACTCGAGTTCCACCCCTTGACTATAAAGGGGTGTGAACCATCTACACACAAAGAAGACTCCGGACGACCGACGCACACACACATACACGGTACAACGAGTACGCGAGTCACTACCGAGACACCGAAGAACACACCACCTTTCGCACGGACTTGGAGCACGCTCCTCTTCCCCCTCTCCTATATTCGCATTTTCATCTTGGCGCAAGGAACACGACGCCGCGAGACCCCCACCCCCGTTGGACGTAGGGAGCTTTCCCGAACCAGCCTAAACCCTTCGTGTCTTCCCTTGTGCACCATCCGGCCTAAAACGCGTGATCCCCGGGACAAATTCTACAGCCGGTGGTTCGAACACCGACACTAAGCTATATTTATTCCAACGCTTTAGCTATGGTCTTTTTACGCAAACACCCCTAACCATCCGTTGTTAAATTATGTTTCGCCCCTATTTTCTCAAACCACATTAAATCATGTTCTTTCGCAAAATGAACCTTGGTTTTATATTAACCTATATTTTTAGACCTTAACCTTTTTTACACTCTAGCCATTGAACTTTTCCATATTTACAAAATGGTCCTTAATTTGCCGTTTTTACGTTTTAAATCCTAGGTCCTTAAAATGCTCGGAACTGTTTGCTCGTAACTCCGATTAAGCCGATTCTTGCGCTCACGCGATCGTAGCGACGAGTACTATTTATTAGTACTGTTTTCATAGTCATTAGGTATTGTTTGGTGTACTGTTTCTAAGTTGCTTATATGCTTGTTTCTTGCATGTTTTGTATCGGTGTGACGTTAAATAGAAGAATGTACATATCGAAGAACTCCGAGAGCAGGACTTGAAGACATGAGCAGCAGCAAAGGGAAACAGGCAAGTGTCCTTGATGCACATTGCGCCTACTTCTTTACTATCTAAATTTACTTTTATGCATTGCATTTAGTTTGAATCCTATTGTGTCATACCCTGTTCCACACTTTTACCTTGTCGCCTCGGCTTTGGGTGTAGTGTTATAGTATGGGTACGTCATTGCTTAGCATGCTCACAATGGGGTTTACAACAGAACTAAAGGCTAATCTTGATTAAGTATCCACTTGAACATAATGATCAAGAACTGGTAATGCTTTTTAGCAACATGGAACTTAGGTGATCTCGACAGGAGGATTGTCGATGATGGTGCCGGTGCACACTCGTTAGTTGTGGTGGTACCTGTTTGGGATCATAAGGACCGGTTCTTGGAGCGGCAACCCAAGTACTTCCGCACAAAGCACATGGCTGATAATGGGTAGGTAAGGTTTACTACCAAGGTAACTTCCCGGCTTTGCGGGCATCGAGGAAGGATGAAGGAAGAAGGTGTCTTCCGGATTCGGGCGAGGAAAGGCGAGTACTTGAAGCCACGGTGCAAGAGGGGGCCTCCGGGTGATGCGTCACTTTTACGGCGGTGAAACCTTAGCATGGGCGTTTTGCAAGCTGGGAAGTCCTTTGAAAGATGTTGCGGTGATCTCTTGGCCTCACACCTAAGGAAGTGTGCTGGTATAATGGAGGTTTTAGTCACCGACGGGTGATGGAATCACCGACCTGTGGGTAAAGTTGTGCCATCTCTGCAGAGTGTAAAACTGTTATAACAGCCGTGTTCACGGTCACGAACGACCTGGATCCTCACGAGAACTAGAGAGCATGGACGGGTAAGTAGGTTGCTACAGGCGGGGTAACCTGTAGTGTGGTTGGCTACGAGGCGGGGTAACCTATAGTGTGGTTTGCTACGAGCGGGGTAACCTGTAGGTGTGATTTGCTGCAAGTAGGGTAGCTTGCAGTGGTTGCTAGGTGGGGTAGCCTCGTTGGTTCATATTCACTTAGTAAATAGGTTGCTTTAATTTATTTGACTAGTATAGGTGCTTTCTATTGCAAACCATGTGTTAGCCTTCCTTTCATTCAGCTTGCATGTCATATATTCCCACACTTGCTGAGTACGACATGTACTCATTCTTGCTATTTCCTTTTTGCTACAACTACTGCTGCTCAAATGATGGAGAAGACCACCGATGAGAAAGGTTTAGGCGTGCGAATCCCCTGGTCGATTGTCTATGGTGTTATGGAGTCTTTCGCTAGCGTATAATTGTATTTAGTCCTTTGAGACAATAACAATGTAAGTTTTCGATTTATTAAAGGCATTGTTCTTTTATCATATTATTTGTCCTGTGTACGTGAAAACTTGTTCCTGGGCACGCATATAGATGCATTCGGTTTTGGCCCTAAGACCGGGTGTGACAGTTTCTCCTTGAAACATTTTTACGAATATTAAGATAATCCATAACCATTTTTCTCCACTTCAAATCTAAGTCTATTGAAGCTGATGCCTTCTAAAATTCCTCTTCCAATCGGAAACACTTTTACTTGATTTTTTGGTATCCAAATAACTGGGACAACTTATATCGATCTTTGCCTCACTGCTCAACATGTATTTTACGATGTCTGAAGACTTAAGAAAAGATCATATCTGTTACTATATTGTAAATGAGGATGAAAATTGCTTGGTGAATGGTACTGTTTACTATTCAGTTTTATGCTTTCATGTACAAAATCATACTTCTAAACCTTACTCTTGCATATTAAGACTTTGTTACCTTTTGCTTTGAAAAAAATGCACGAAATACAGCTTAAATTATTTTACGGTCTATATACCACTACAACTGACATGAAGATGATATTTTTGATATGCTTACATAAAAAGAGGTCTTTGTGATTATGTGCATATTTCAATGTGTAAACAACATTAAACAGAACTACAGTGCCATATTCTGTTAGCTTTTGTTGTGAAAACAAGAGAATTAGCAATTAGTCAATATTAAACCATATATAGTAGTAAGATTGGACCATATAAAATGTTAATCCTAAGATACAAAAATAATAACAATTAATAATTTCATATATGCATATTGTGGTATTCAAAATAATGTTGTTATTCAAGGAACGATCATCACACTTCAGTAATTCAAAAGGTAAATAGCCTATATGTAGGCGCAAATGCTTAGTAGCATAACAAAGAGCTTGGGGCAGGCGGTCAGTGTAGCTCATACATGACCTAAAATTTTTGGGGGAGCGGATAGTGTACGGAACAACAAGGTGTGTGAGCACCTCAGGTCGGGGCTGAAGGTGGAGTGAGGAAGATGGGTAAAACTGTCCAAATTTTCACCTAATGGCATATTTCCAACTGTAGTGGCACTGATCTGATTTTACAAATTTATAGTAGTATAATTTGGTACTGGTAGAATTGTAATGGCGTAGCATGGAGGCAAATATGAATAACATCAGGTTTGTAACAAACTTCAATATAAGGACAACTATGCTATAAATGGTTTTAAAAATGGGCAACGTATCCTATGAGAACCAGGTTCGTGTGAGAACTATAAAAACTTCAATCTAGACCACATGATCTTAATCCAAGGGGAGTGCATAGAGAGAGGTGGGAGGGAAAATTTACAAAAGTATGATTAAGTGGATGGTCATTTTGCAAAGCCCCCCCCCCTCCCCCAACCGGAATTCATCCGCCCCATTGGATAAAGATAATGTGGCTTAGATTGGAGTTTTCATAGTTCTCACACGAACCTGGTTCTCATAGTACACGTTGCCACTTAAAAATGTGGGCAACTGGCACGCCAAAAGGCACACCAATTTTTTTTAGTTTCTTTTCCTATTTTTATTTATTTTTGTTAATGTTCAAAAATAAGACAACCACTGTAGTCTTACGATGTTTTCCTCTCAAGTTTGAAAATTGCTCACATAATGATGATTATTTTCTAGGAAATCACTTTGTGGTGTATGTAATGGATCTCCAAGTCCATGAATTTGGAAAACATAACACTAGTTCCTTCAACAAGAAGCCGCAAGGAATGACTATTACTATGTTCTTATGTTTCTGCTAATAGCTCAATTTTATCTACCTGATAATCTTTATCACACAACATATTAGTGGACTTTATTTAACCATTAGTATCATGGTAGAATGTGAATTGCACTAGATCAACACCATTGCACATCACGTTCTTCTCAATATATATATATATATATATTAATGTGATGTGCAATGATGTTGATGTGTTTAATAGTATAATCAAAGATTTAACCATACTTAATAATTAAACTAGGGTGGACATATGCTCATGTGCTCACAAAAGTTGTACTCCTAAAGAAGAGGAAGATGTTCAAACTCTCCATGAAGTACTATGCGTGTGTTTGGTTCCTGACTAAGATCTAAACTTTGTAAGCATCTAAACCAGGCTAACTCAAGGTTGGTAGATGAAGTCTATCCATCTATTTCTATCCATGTTTGGTTTCCTCAACAACGTAGGATGTAAGTATTGCTAAGATTCTGTTTGGTTCATTGGCTTGCATTGAACAAGAACACCTCATCTCTCACTGTGGTGAATTTATATTTGCCACCTCCTTAGTCCTCTATGTGAAAATATACTTCGATAAATTGGAGAAGCCAAAATTATGCTTCATCTCCAAAGTATTCACACAAATTCACACAGCCGTTGGTCACAATAAGATAAAAGAAATAAAAAATCAGGGAAAATCGCATGAGTTGAATAAGGAAAGGACCAGAAAATGACTGAAGAAAACCTAATGTTTTTTGCTAGGAACCTTTGTCTCAATCAGTCAGCGATGGAGACAAAGGTTATTTGACCAATCACATCCATTATTTGACTAAACACCATGCAATGTAATCACAGCCGTTATTTGAACATTCAGACGTTTTATAACAATTAATAGTAGTGATCCTGCTCATTAGTAAAAAAAAGGTTTTATAACTAGATAAAAGCTCTTAAACTCTAAATTTCATAACAAACATTGAAGGGATCAGTTGAATGGCCATCATGATTTAAACATTTGACTTGATATTTAATGGAATTGGTTTGTTATAAACTTAAATATAAAAAAATGAAATTGCAGAGGCCGCAAAAGGGCAACCTATAGTGCGTAGCTTGCTGAGTTTGTCTGGATATTGAGAGGGATTTAGGTAAGGTAGAGTGAGGCCAATATGCCGTAGGTCGGTGCCAAATCGTCAGGATCAGAATCTAAAGTAGTGCGGCTGAGTGCCCTAATCTGATCAGGGTGTGAATGTATGATTAATGTAGCGCTTGACCGATAGGTGTTGTGTTTTCTTCTTGGGTCGGCATGTTAGCCGGTCACAACTTAAAATGATTCCTCGATGATTTACTTTGTAGGACTTCATGCTGGCACACGGCACATGTTGTGTTTGGTCAAAGCATTGTCTCATTTGACTAAACATTTGACAATGCGTTGGAAGCTATAGCTTTCTTTGACCTACCATTGCAAACAGCACTATGTGTTGGGAGCCTCCCTGTTTCAGGACCAGATTATAGTATCTAAGTATTTTTTTTTGGCGAGGGAATATAATAGTTTGTAGATATCTAAAGGTCTAAAAAGCCCATGGAAATCATCTGGCCGTGATGTATAAAATAGCGATATGGGTATGCGTCCCTTATTTTTCTTTTGTAGTAAATGTATCCATTGTTTGAAGAACGAAAACAAAAATTAGGCTCGGTTCGGTGCTTCATGCAATAGGTGGTGATTTTCATGGATTCATACAAAGAACAGTTCCGTCATTATTCGGGATATAGGCTCTCTCTGCCATTCCAATATAGGATTCCTGGTACTATGGAAGAGAAAATCATCGTGTGTATTGTAGCGTCAACCATTGAGACATGGAATCCAATTTGTAGCATGCAGTGTGCATGGGACGTACGAGGACGAGGCCCGACGGAGCTACAAACATAACCATTGCATTGAATATTTACTAAAGAGGTCCTGTTTAATCCCATATAATGGGTTATTTCTCCACGCATGGTCCGACCAACCAGCCAGAATAATTTCCAATGTGCAAAAGAGTTCATGGAATTCTGAAAAAAATCTGAGTTTATATTCAAAATCCATGCCTTTTTCCATATTGATAATTACAAGGATATTTTCATTGATTTCGCAGTTGTGTGAAGAAAGAAACACTAATCCTAATATTTAAGATCCACTACTATAAAAAAAGCTCTGTAGCGCCAGACACAACTTTTGTGTTAGTGGCCGACTTTTAAACTTCCGTTGCTATTTTGAGTCAAACGACATGGTCCGCTGCCACGCGTAGAAAATAGTGACGGGCACCATAGGCCCGCTATTACGGTAACTCAGTCCGCTACTTACTCTTAGAAAATAGTTACGGCTACATTGGCCCAACCCACTACACATGTAAAACGACTCCAAACCATAATCCCCACCCACCCCAGCTGCCCGCCCTCACCCACACACACCAGCCTCCATCTCTCTCTCTCTCTCTCTCTCTCTCTCTCTCTGGCCGGTCCACCAAATGCCAGCTCCGTCCTGCGGCGACCACCCCGCCGGCGCCGCCCTTCCCGCAGCCGCGCCCTCCCACGCCGCTCCTCCCGCCAGCGCCGCCGTCTCGTCGATGCCGCCCCTCCTGCGGCCCCTCCCTCCCGCCGGCACTGCTCCTCCCACTGGCTTTGCCCTCCACGTCGGCGCCGTCCTGCCCTCACGTGGGGCCTCCTCCCTGCCGTGGCGGCGCCCGTGCGACGTCCCCTCTGCGGCTCTGCCCTTCCGCCGGCCCTCCCTCCCGCCGTGGCGGCCCGCGAAAGGCGCCACTTCGCGGCTCCCTCCCCACCGGTGCCCCTCCGCTGCCCCCTCACCACCGGCTCCCTCACCACTGGATCGGTGAGTAGGTGGTCAGATCTGGCCGGTGACGCGTGGATCCGGCCACCGATGCACGGATCCGGCGAGGATGTTTTATTATTTTTTTCTGTTAGAAATATAGTAGCGGGCATTTGGCTTGTAGTGGCGGACTTTTGTCCGCTACTACCACTTTACTTAGTTGCAGTTTTATTTTCGCTACTATCATTTCTCGTTCGTAGTGACAGGGCCTTAGTGGTGGAAATTGATTCCGTCACTATGACCAATTTTAGCCTGTCGCTATAGACCTTTTTTCTAGTAGTGATCCAATTTTTTTCCATAGTATGATAATTATATAGATATTTTCAAAGTCTTGACATAATAAATTTTATAACATATTTTGATTCTCTTAGCCCCAGCGGATGCATGGGTTCATGGACTAGTATGTATAATTGTCAGATATAAGAATTCACAGTCCATGCCTAACCTATCCTGTCTGCACATAAGTGCATTATGACAGAACCGATCACAACTTGCATACTAATAATATATTCACCATGCAGCTGTCACGTCAGCCATGCTAGCGATGATCGCCATTCACGATCGGAGCAATCCGGCCATGCATGCATGTTATTGCAACGTTACATCCAAAGGCACTCATCAGCAGCTAGCCTGCTACGTAAGAACAACTAGCGAGTAGGTATGACAGTATTGGTTTGGTTCTAGTGCGCTTTTAACAATCATCTCTAACAGGCTGGCCTGCTCCAGTGCTTCGGTTGCATTTCGACTACCGACAGTTCAGTGGGTTTTGACGATGCAGGCAAGCTCAGTTGCGGCCTTGCACGCGCACTGCCCGCCGCCGCCGCCAGTAAACACTGCGGCAACACAGGCCCGTCGCCGTCGTGGCCTAGACCGGTTTCTGGGTCCTGGATTCCGGATGGATAATTACAGCTCTGTGTTTCACGTGTACTCCGTCTTTTCCAGTACAAGTTATGACAAATCCTTGTAAGCCACTAGAATACTAAAATTACAATGTTTGGAACATGTAATGCTCTAGCTTAGTGTAAATTAAATTTATTCATTGGTATAACTTAATGAACTACTAATAGATGAAAGTAAGGATCCACTTATAGGTTGGCTCAGTGCTTAATTATCCTATCCCCTGACCTTTGCATGTCTAGGAGTCGGCTGCAGATGGCCACTTTGACGGGTCGGTCTTGCTGAGCTTTAGTTGCTCGGAGCTTTGCTCTATGTGGTTTTCAGAAAAACAGGACGAGCAGGATGATGTAGGAGGAGACGGCGACTAGCAGAACCCGTCCGTGGATGGAGGCCACTATACTTGGGAATGATGCGGTCCGGATGAGTAGATGGATGATGTGCCGGCAAGGTATTTAGGACAAAACACCGCTCGTCGGATGGCCCGTTGTGTATCGCGGTGAGAGCGATTGTGTCTTATTAGTTCCGTTGTATTAGATATTTTGAAAATTATTTGCTTCCGCATTGATGAGAATCTAATGTAATATTTGAATCAGGATGGATGTAAGAGACTTGTATCTTTATTTCCATTGTATTATGCTTATGTTTGTATGTTGTAATAATCGAACATCACAGCGCGTGATGCCATCCAAGATGATCCTGGTGATGGAATCGCTTCTTCGTGAGACGGATCTATCACACACAGTAAACTGTTAAACGATAAAAATGTAATCAACTAAACACACACCCTATATTTTACCTGTGTTGAGGGAATAAGAACAGGTCCATATGTTGAATGTAGATAGTCTCTCTCTTAGACGAGCAAACTATCCGGGACGATATAGGCAGGAAAAGGCAGGTCAACCTCAACGCTTTTCGTTTTTTGACAGAAAGTTAAAAAAGAACACAACAGAGACCCCATTTGAATCCGACCAAACCAACCCAACCTCAAATGATCAATGCTATCACCATCCAAACATGTGGTTCCATGCATCCTCATTCCTCTCCAGCTCGACTGCTTGACTTACACGCACACCTGCACGTACTACGCGCTTTCTCGAGACGCAAAACGGCAAAATATTGTCACTCCCCCGGCTTGCTCGTACAACCTTCATCCCTTTGGCAGTTTCTTGACCCCTGATCTCCGCATAATTACCGCGAGATCCCTCTGTCCTAGACCTATAAATTGACCGTCGCCTCGCCGCTCACTCCTCCACCGATCGAACCACTCAGTGGCAGTGTGCAATACACTAGCATGGCGGTCCACAATAAGAATGCCGTCAAGCTGTCCGCTGTCTTCGTTGCTCTGCTTCATGGGCGTGGCGCTCTCCGACGACGCGCCGCCGTCGACGCCGGTATCCCCGTCGGACGCGTGCAACGACACGACGGACCCGACCTTCTGCCGCACGGTCCTGCCGCCGCGCGGGAGGGGCAGCCTGTACACGTACGGGCGGTTCTCGGTGGCCGAGTCCCTCGCCGGCGCGCGCAAGTTCGCGGCGCTGGTGGACCGGTACCTGGCGCGGCACCGGCGCCTCTCCGGCGCCGCCGTGGGCGCGCTGCGCGACTGCCAGCTCATGGCCGAGCTCAACATCGACTTCCTGTCCTCCGCGGGCGACACGATCCGGTCCACGGACGCGCTGGCCGACCCGCAGGCCGACGACGTGCACACGCTGCTCTCGGCCATCGTCACCAACCAGCAGACCTGCTTCGACGGCCTGCGCGACGCGGCCGGCGGAAGGTGGCCGGACGGCCTGCACGGGCCCACCGTCAACGGCACCAAGATGTACAGCCTGTCGCTGTCGCTCTTCACCCGGGCGTGGGTGCCCACCACCACCAAGAAGAAGAAGAAGCCGCCGCACCCGCACCGCGGCCACAAGAAGAAGAAGCCGCCGTCGTCAAGAACAAGGAGGGGGCTGTTCGACGTGGCGGACGACGAGATGGTGCGGCGGATGGCGGCGGAGGGGCCGGAGCGGACGGTGGCGGTGAACAGCGTGGTGACGGTGGAGCCCGAGCGGCGGCGCGGGGAACTTCACCACGGTTGGGGACGCCGTGGCCGCCGCGCCCAAGAACCTCAACGGCAGCAGCGGGTACCACGTGATACACGTGCGCGCCGGCGTGTACGAGGAGAACGTGGAGATCAGCAAGCACTACAGGTACATCATGATGATCGGCGACGGCATGGGCCAGACCGTCATCACCGGGAACCGCAGCGTCGTCGACGGCTGGACCACCTTCCGATCGGCAACCTTCGGTACCCCTGTGCTCTTGTTCTTTTTTTGTTAACTGTCATATCATATTGTTGGAGTAGTAAAGTTAAAGGCTCTGATCGAGTGAGACTACTGCACATACTATAGGTGTGGCCTCTGGGTGATTTAACTTGGTAGTTTGCGTTTTGACTCTTAATTTGGATAACATAATTAAAGAGCTGTCGCTAGGCACCATGAGTGAACGAACCTGCACTTTCACTAAATAAAAATATATACTGAAACGGAATGGGAGCAACACTTGGGGTTGGGGTCCATAATATAATAAAGCTCTATTCTTGCTCTGGCGTACGGATAGGGAGGCTGAAACCTAAAAACACGTCGCTTTTATTCGGTCCCGTTCCACACAACATGTAATGTAACCTTTTATTATTATATATGCAGCCGTGGTGGGCCAAGGTTTCGTGGCCATGAACATGACCTTCCGCAACACGGCCGGGCCGTCCAAGCACCAGGCGGTGGCGCTCCGGTCCGGCGCCGACCTCTCCGCCCTGTACGGCTGCAGCATCGAGGCGTACCAGGACACGCTCTACACGCACTCCCTCCGCCAGTTCTACCGCGGCTGCGAGGTCCACGGCACCGTCGACTACGTCTTCGGCAACGCCGCCGTCGTCTTCCAGGGCTGCACCTTCTACACGCGCCTGCCCATGCCCGGCCAGAGCAACACCGTCACCGCGCAGGGCCGCAGCGACCCCAACCAGAACACCGGCACCTCCATCCAGGCCTGCACCCTCCTCGCCGCGCCGGACCTCGCCGCCGCCAACCAGCAGGCGTCGTACCGCACGCCCACCTTCCTCGGCAGGCCGTGGCGCAACTTCTCGCGCACGGTGGTCATGGAGTCCTTCGTCGGCGGCCTGGTTGACCCGGCCGGGTGGATGCCCTGGTCCGGGGACTTCGCGCTCGACACGCTCTACTACGCCGAGTTCAACAACACCGGCCCGGGGGCGGATACGAGCCGCCGGGTCACTTGGCCCGGGTACCATGTGCTCGGAGACGCCGCCGATGCGGGGAACTTCACCGTCACTAGCATGGTGCTCGGGGAAAACTGGCTGCCGCAGACCGGCGTCCCCTTCACCACCGGATTGACGTCTTAGTGAAGTACAATAATTGATCAGTCATTCCAAGTGTAACTCTAAGGTCTAAGCAGAGAGGTAATGTAAAAGAGAAAATGTACGCAAGAATAAGTATATAGCATACACATACTCTATATAGTACCGTCATTCAACTGATGACTATTGGCATACACATACATATATAGTAAGTGTGTTGCACTTGCACACCAACGATGTCTGATTTCTTTTTCGTCACAATTGACCTATTCATCAAATGGACGTCAAGAACGCCTTCTTATTACATGGACATCTTGAGGAGGCAGTATATTGCACAGCAGCCACCGGGTTTTGTTGATCCAGCTCATCTCGACCACGTTTGTCAGCTTCTAAAGTCTCTCTTTATGGCCTCAAACAAGCGCCGTGTGCTGGTACCAGTGATTTGCCTCTCACATCCGCACTATGGGGTTTTCGGCATCACGTCGTTGTTCACTCTCCGGCAGGGTACTGACCTTGCCTACATACTGACTATATGTGGATGATATCATATTGATGGCCTCTTCCGTTGCCTTGCTGAAATCCATATCCAACCAGCTCAAAGCCAAATTAGCTATGACTGATTTGGGAGCTCTACATTATTTCTTCGGTATTGATGTTCGTCGTTCCTCTCTCAACGACAATATGCATCACCTCCACACCGGTTGACACCAAGGCGAAGCTCTCTGCTGATGATGGCCCTCCAGTGGCTGACCCGACAGCCCACCACAGTATTACAGGTGCCCTACAGTATCTCACTCTAACTCGCCTGGATCTTTCATATGTCGTTCAGCAGGCGTGCCTCTACATGCACAATCCTCACGAGCCTCATCTTCAGTTCGTTCGTCGCATTCTTCGCTATGTCAAAGGATCACTTGATCACGGACTTCATGTTTCAGCTGCTTCTAGTGTTTCATCGTTCACCGCTTACTCGACGCAGATTGGGCCGGCTGCCCCGATTCTCGTCGCTCCACATCCGGGTACTGTGTCTATCTTGGTGACAATCTGATCTCCTGGTCCTCTAAGTGCCGGACAACGAGTCTCTCGGTCTAGTGTGGAAGCCGAGTATCGTGCTGTCGCTCATGCTGTCACTGAATGTTGCTGGGTTCGCCAACTCCTCTAGGAACTTCACCATCCACTTCAGCATGCTACGGTTGTCTTCTGCGACAATGTGAGTGCTGTCTATATGACAACCAACACGGTTCATCATCGACGCACGAAGCACATCGAGATTGACATCCACTTCGTGCGAGAGAAGGTCTCTCTTGGCCATATTCGAGTACTTCACGTCCCCTCCGAGTCATCGGTTCGCGGACATTATGACGAAAGGGCTTCCCATATAGTTGTTCGAGGATTTTCGGTCCGATCTCTCGTGTTCGGGAGCCTCACGCTTCAACTGCCGGGGGTGGGGGGGGGGGGCGGTGTAAACGTGTATAGTTTGTATACTAGGTAGTTTTCTATTCTCTCCTGGTATAGTGGGATTCTATCCCTTGTATTGTAACCTGTACATGTCTATATAATGAGAACGACGCCGCCGCCACATTGGATGTGCTTGAGCCTTCCCAAAACCCCGTTCACAGCTAGTTTCCATTTACTTTTTTCTCTCCGGGGGTCATGACGGGGAAATCTCCTTGGGGATGACCACTAAAAGAGAAACTAGTGGTCACCCTTAGACCACTAAAGGACAAAAGAGCAATCATTTCTCCTCTTTCCTTTTTCTTTTCCTTCTTTTTAGTTTCTTCTTCCTCCTTCCTTTGTTCTTCCCTTCTTCTTCCTTCCTCCTCCTTTTCTTCCTTCCTTCTCCCTACACCCGATCTGCCTCCGGCCGCCGCGCCTCGCCCGGCCTCCGCGCCGCGCTTCCGCCGCGGTCTTCGCGCCGCCGCCGCTGCACCCCCGCGCCTAGAGTAGCAGCCACCCCGGCCTCCGCGATGCGCCGCCGCCGCCGCGCGGCGCCTCCGCCCCAACCTTCGCGCTGCACCGCCGCCGCCGCACCTCGCGCCGTCGTCGCCGCGGCGCCGTCCCGCGACGTCGCGCCCCACGGCCCGCCGCCGCCGTAACCTCGCGCCGTCGCCCTCGAGCAGCCGCCGCCTCGGCCTCCGCGCCGCGCCGCCGTCCCGCGACACCGCGCCCCACGGCCCGCCGCGGCGTGCTCGCCCTCACGCGCTCGGCTGGGCTCGCCGCGGCCGGAGCTCGCCGGTGCTCCGATTAGGGTTAGGGTTAGGCCATAACCCTAACGCTAACCCTAACCCTAACCCTATAGCAGATGCGGAAATAAAAAAGAGAGAAAAAACAAAAAAATGTTGGATGGACATCTGAAAATGATGGATGAAAAATAAAATGTTTCGTCAATATTTGAAAATGTCGGGTCAAAAAACCTGAATGCCGGGCAAACACGTCAAAATGTTGGGTCGACATCTCGAAATGTTGGCTCAACTTCGGAAAAAGCCGGGAATGAAAAAAATGTCGTGTCAACATTCGAAAAAAGTTGAAAACGAAAAAATGTTGTACCAACATCCGCAGAAATGTTGAATCAACATTTGAAAAAAATTTATGACGTGAAAGAATGAAAACGAAAAAAAATGTTGGGTCAAAATTTTTGAAAATGTTGAGACAACATTCGAAAAAAACTGTTTAAAAAGAAAAAATGTTGAGCGAACAAAAAAACATGTCGTCGGAATGTTGGATCAAAAAAAAAATATGTTACCTGAATTATTAACCTGACTTTCCCGATTTGGCTATGTCTAAAACGGAAGGTTTCTGAAAAAGGAAACGACCGCTAGAAGTGAAAAAAGTGGTGGCCGCTGATTATTCTTTCCCGTCATGACCAATCAATTGGTTTTGTTCCACGGCAGAATATAATGAGGCCAACATTTTGGCAAACCAGGATGAGTACGTTTGGGCTGTCCTTTGCGAACCCGACTCATCCATGCCAGCCCTAATAGAGCATTATTGTTCCTTCATTAAAGCAGAGAGGCAGAATATAAAACCCAATCTCGCGCGGCGCTCTTTCGATCTCAAA
Source organism: Chloris gayana (assembly GCA_031894775.1). Lineage (NCBI taxonomy): Eukaryota > Viridiplantae > Streptophyta > Magnoliopsida > Poales > Poaceae > Chloris > Chloris gayana. Next base: position 494 of record JAUNZO010004676.1, on the reverse strand, counting down.
GCCGATCGATCGGATCCCTCGATGACCACGACGATGGATCGTCGCTCCCAGCGCCGCCAGTCCTCCGTCGGCGGCGTGGACCGGCTGAGCAAGCTGGAGGACCACGTGATTGGGCACATCCTCTCCTTCCTGCCAGCCAAGGAAGCTGCACGCGCGGCACTGCTCTCGGCGCGGTGGCGCGACGTGTTCGGCAGCGTCCACACCGTGTCCATGGAGGAGCCGGCGGCCGACGTGATCGACGACGAAGAAGTCACGAACACCGCCTCCTGCAGGTACTGCGACCCGTTTGCGGATCCCGACGCGCCGCCGCCCCTCCCAACCGTCGCGCCGGTGCCCTTCCCCAGCATCGTGACCGCCGCGCTCCTCGGCCGCCATCGCCGCCGCGGCGCCGTCCCTCTCCGCGGCCTCCGCGTCGCCGTGAACCAGTACCGTGTCAGGCAGTCGCCGTTTCTGGACCAGTGCCTCTCCTACGCCGTGCAGCAGGCCGGTCCCAC
>JAUNZO010004675.1:0-65423 GCA_031894775.1 Chloris gayana | reverse complement strand
AAGCACATGAAAGTGTAGCAAGTACAATCAAAAAGGAGAAAAGAAATGTGAAATGCAATAAAAGGAGAATTTGGAAAAGGCCACTCTCAAAGCTTGTGCCTCGCTTTATTTCTTTGCTTTGAGTCATAGGGATGCCGTACTATAAAGAAGGATGCAAATCACAAATTTGGCAAAGAATGGAGATGCTCACAAACTCAAGAAATCCCCTCCAAACCCATTCTTTCCGAACCCATCGGAAGCTCCGGTGTGGTACCGGAAGTTCCGGTAGGCTTACGAGAGAGTTTTGCTCTCGGCAAAAGCCATACCGGAAGTTCCGGTCCCTGCTACTGAAGTTCCGGTAGGCTAACAGAGAGTTTTGCTCTCGGGAAAAGCCATACCGGAAGTTCGGTCCCTGTACCGGAAGTTCCGGTAGGCTAACGAGAGCTTTGAGCTCTCCGGAATGCCATACCGGAAGTTCCGATACGGCACCGAAGCTCCGGTGCGGTCCGAGTCTCCAACCCTAAGCCTAAGTACCGGAAGTTCCGGTACTCTACTAGAAGTTCCGGTGCGGGCCAAAAAATCCAGATCTAACCCTAATTCGAACCATACCGGAAGTTCCGATGTTCTATCGGAAGTTCCGGTGCGGGGTTTTCGGACAGGCCAACGGCTCTTTTTGGGCTGTGGTATATAAGCCACACCCCCCCACTCCATTAACCTCTCTTGCACAACTCCGAACCAACACACACTTGAGCTTCACTCCACTTACTCCAAATCCTCTCCAAAAGCAAAAATTCCATCCTTGAGCTAGGATTTGAGTGAGAGACTTTAAGCAAGTGTTTCAGAGACTTGATTCCATTCTTGAGCATCTTCACTCCCGTCAAGCTTGTGATTTGGATTTGTTACTCTTGGAGCTTTGAGCTCCTAGACGGTTAGGCGTGCTCGTGAGCTCCCAACTTGTGTGGTGACGCCCGAGAAGTTTGTATTGTCCGTCCCGAAGGGACCTTGATAGTGGAAAACTCAAGCTCAACCTTGGTGGTGAGTTGAGGGAGAAATAGGGTTGAGAGAAACCCGGTCCTTGGTGGACTTTCTCAACGGAGACGTAGAGTCCTTGGTTGGCTTGACCTTCGGTGAAAAATCCGTGTCTCTTGTGCTCCCTCTTTTACTTGCGCGTTGTTGTTTAATTTACTAGGTTACTTGTTAGTTTTCCATTGTCACGTTAAATTCCTAGAATTGCATAGGGTTGTTCCTTTCTTTCTTGCAAACACTAGAATTGTGTAGGGTTTAATTCCGCATTTATCACCCCTGCACCGAAGTTTCGGTATTTGACGTTTCGTCTTAGTGTTATTTCGTAGAAAATTTTAGGTTCGCCTATTCACCCCCCCCCTCTAGGCGACTTTCAATTGGTATCGGAGCGGGTATCTTCGTTGAAGCCTCACCGCTTGAAGATCAAAGATGGCAAATGAGAAAGAGGCAACGGGTAGTGGTGAAGCACCACCTAAGGTAGCCGGTGAAAGAGGTCATGAGACCTCACCGGGTGATGCCGGAGATGGAAATGGAAAAGGGATTGCCCAGGGTGAAGATGTGCCTAGTGCCTTGCCGATAAGCTACAACAAAACACCATACTCCTATAGTGATGGAAGAGATGAGCATATTGGACCCGACTCCGAAGACTACCATACTTTGATGGTCAATACTTTGATCATTGGAAAACAAAGATGCTACTACATTTGGATTCAATGCATCAAAATGTGAGAAATGTGACTCAAAATGGATTCTTGTGGGAATGTAGAAGCAAGCCAACCGCACAGGACTTGTTCAATGTAAGGTGCAATGTGGCGCCGGCTAGTGCTCTTGTATCCGCGCTTAGTTCCGCCGAGTATGAGAAGATAACCGGAATGGAGGATGCCCATCAAATTTGGTTGAAGCTTGAATTGGTTCATGAGGGCATTGATAGTGTGAAGGAGTCTAAGCTAGAAGGGCTTAGAGAAGATTTTAACTACTTTGTCATGAGGTCGGATGAAGGGCCAAGGGAAGCCCATGATAGAATGATGAGAATAGTAAACAAGAGAAGAGCACTTGGAGAGAAGGTGTTGGACTTGGATGTGAATAGAAGGTTGCTACAAGCTTTGCAAGGATGGGATGCCAACATAGTGTCCAATATAAGAGACAAAGATGGTTTTAGATACTTCACCACCGATGAAGTGATTGGGAAGGTGCTCTCCCAAAAACAGCAAATTGACCAAGGGAATAGGATCAATGCTTTGCTCAAGGACAAGGAAAAGGCTAGTGGGAGCAAGAATGATTTGGCTCTCAATGCCGAACAAGAAAAGAAAAAGAAGGTGGTTGAGGAGAGTGATGATGATAGTAATGATGAAATGGCTCTCTTTGTGAAAAGGTTCAACAAGCTCATGTCAAAAAGGAGCTCCAAGAAAAATGACCAAGACAAGAGCAAATTGAGGAAAGCCAAGAACAAGTTCTATATTTGTGGAGACAAAGGTCACTTCATGGCGGAGTGTCCGGAGAACTACAAGAACAAGCAAAACAAGAAGGGGGACAAGAAATACAAGAAGCATAGAAAGTACCGTCGGGGTGAAGCACACATTGGACAAGAATGGAACTCCGATGAATCATCTTCCTCCTCGAGTCGAATCCGATGAAGAGAAGGAGGCATTGCATCACTTGCTATTGGGCTAACACCGACCAACTCCTCCTTGTTTGGAAGCTTGACCGATGATGAAGATGACGCCGGACACAAGTGCATGGTGGCTAAGGGCTCTAAGGTAAATGCTAATGGAAGTTCTCAAATTCCTAACATGTTTGATTTGTTGGACATCATTGAGCAGGAAAAGGAGACCAATGAGAGGCAAGAGGAGCTTCTTGAGAAACAAGAGGAAATGCTTGTTCAAGAGAAGCAAAGGGTGCTTGAACTTGAGAAGCTCCTAGAAGTTGAGAGGAAGAAGAATGAGGACTTGGTAAAGTCCCTCAAAGTGGTTGAAGAAAATAGTGAGACACTTAAAGTCACAAATGTGTCACTTCAAGAGAAGTGTGATAACTTGCAAAAGGATCACAATTCTCTCAAAGTGCAATTTGAGGAAATTAAGTGTAACACTACTTCCTCTCAATCTTCGTCTTGCCCCCCATCTAGCATTGAGTGCTCTAGGTGCCTCAAGATTGATGTTGAAGCTTGTACAAGAAACATCAAGACCATTGGTGACTTGAAGAAGCAAGTGCAAGAGCTTCAAGACCAAGCACAAAAGAAGATGAAGACCATTGATGATGCCAAGGCCGAGTATGCAAGGGGCGCATACACCAATGTGAGACGGCCACATGTGAAGGATGGCATTGGGTACAAGCAAGGTGACAAGCACAATGCAAGAATCAACAAGAACGGCACCGAATTCATCAAGTTCACCAAGGAGAGTGGACACCAAAAGAAGCAAGTCAAGACGGAGAAGCAAATCAAGAACACTAACAAATCTTCTCTTATTTATGATTTGCGTACTAATGTGCCTAACCCCTCTTGTGCTCTCTTTAATGATTTCGATGCAACATATGTGCTAATGAGGAACAAGCATGGCCGTGTCTATGCGAAATATGTTGGGCCACGCAACAAGACCCACAAATCTTGTGTGTGGGTGCCCAAGGCACTTGTTACTAATGTGAAAGGACCCAAGCAAATTTGGGTACCTAAAAACAAAGCATAAATTATTTTGTAGGAATCCTCCTCCGGTGGCTCATCATGGGTGGTGGATAGTGGATGCACCAATCATATGATCGGAGACAAGAAAATGTTCGAATCTTTTGAGCCAAGCAAAGAAAGAAATTAGTATATCACCTTTGGAGACAACGGAAAAGGCTATATGTTGGGTTATGGTAACATTCCTTTAACTTTTCCGCATTCACTTTCGAAGGTTATGCTTGTGGATAACGTTGACTTCAATTTGTTGTCTATCTCACAACTTTGTGGAATGGGCTACGATTGCTTGTTCAACGACAAGGGTGTGATTGTCTCAAGGAGAAGTGATGGCTCGATTGCTTTTGAGGGTGTGCTCATAGGAAAGCTTTATGTTGTGGATTTCATCGCGGATAAAGCAAAACTTGACACATGCTTAGTTGCAAAGTCCGACATGGGATGCTTGTGGCATAGACGACTAGCCCATGTCGGTATGAGAAATCTTCACAAACTCCAAAAGGACGGTCACATCCTTGGACTAACGGATGTTTGCTTTGAGAAAAATAAAATTTGTAGTGCATGTCAAGCCGGAAAACAAGTTGGAGCACCACATCCATCCAAGAACATTGTGACAACCACAAGACCGTTGGAGATGCTTCACATGGACCTCTTCGGTCCCATTGCCTACATTAGCATTGGCGGTAACAAATATGGACTTGTTATTGTTGATGATTATTCTCGCTTCATGTGGGTATTCTTTTTGTGTGATAAAGGTGAAGTGAAGGATGTACTCAAGACCTTCTTGAAAAGAGCACAAAATAAATTTGAAGTGAAGATCAAGGCAATAAGAAGTGACAACGGCACCGAGTTCAAGAACACTCAAGTTGGAGAGTACCTTGATGAGGAGGGCATCAAACATGAGTTTTCGGCACCCTACACACCTCAACAAAATGGGGTGGCCGAAAGAAAGAACCGCACTCTCATAGAGATGGCAAGAACCATGCTTGATGAGTACAAGACCTCCGATCGTTTTTGGGCCGAAGCAATCAACACCGCATGCCATGCCTCCAACCGGTTGTATCTTCATCAACTCTTAAGGAAAACACCATATGAGCTACTAACCGGTAAAAAGCCTAACATCTCGTATTTTCGAGTTTTTGGGAGCAAATGCTTCATGCTCAACAAGAAACCCAAGACTTCAAAGTTCTCCGCTAAGGTTGATGAAGGTTTCTTGCTTGGGTATGGTTCAAATTATCACGCCTATCGTGTCTTTAACAAAACCACCGGTTGTGTTGAAGTTTCACGGGATGTGACGTTTGATGAATCTAACGGCTCTCAAGGGGAGCAAGTTGTTATTAACAATGCAGATGTTGAGGCTCCTAGGCAACCAATCAAGAGAATGGCACTTGGTGATGTGAGACCAGCAAGAACCACAAAATGATCAAGATCAACCTCCTCCCTCAAATCAAGATCAACCATGCACAAATCATGATCAAGTTGATCAAGACCAAGAAGTTGGTAATGAAGATCATGCTCAAGCACAAAATGATGAACCCACATCGCATGATCAAGAGGTTGAACAAGATGGCGGTCAAACAAGCTCACATCCACCACACCCAAGAGTGCACCAAAGTGTGCAACGTGATCACCCCGTGAAACAAATTCTTGGTGACATAGAAAAGGGGTAATCACTCGTTCTCGTGTTAGCAATTTTTGTGAACATTACTCTTTTGTCTCTTCTTTGGAGCCATTTAGAGTAGAAGAAGCACTCGAGGACTCGGATTGGGTGATGGCCATGCAAGAGGAATTGAACAACTTCACAAGAAATGAAGTTTGGACATTTAAAGAAAGACCAAGAGGCAAGAATGTTGTGGGCACCAAATGGGTGTTCCGCAATAAGCAAAATGAAGACGGTGTTGTAACAAGGAACAAAGCAAGATTGGTGGCAAAAGGATATTCACAAGTAGAAGGATTGGATTTTGATGAAACCTATGCCCCCGTGGCAAGGCTTGAATCAATAAGAATACTACTTGCCTTTGCTACTCACCACAACTTCAAGTTGTACCAAATGGACGTGAAGAGTGCATTCCTAAACGGGCCAATCAAGGAAGAAGTGTACGTGGAGCAACCACCGGGCTTTGAAGACCCCAAGTATCCTAACCACGTGTACAAACTCCATAAGGCGCTCTATGGGCTTAAGCAAGCACCAAGAGCATGGTATGAATGCCTTAGGGATTTCCTTTTGAAAAAGGGCTTTGAAATGGGCAAGGCCGATGCAACCCTCTTCACAAAGCGTTTTGATCATGATATATTTGTGTGCCAAATTTATGTCGATGACATAATATTTGGTTCTACTAATCAAATGTTTTGTGATGATTTTAGCAAGATAATGACAAAGAGGTTCGAGATGTCTATCATGGGAGAGTTGACATTCTTTCAAGGATTTCAAGTCAAGCAACTCAAGGAGGGCACCTTCCTATGTCAAGCCAAGTACACTCAAGACATATTGAAGAAGTTTGACATGGACAAGGCAAAGCCCGCCAAGACACCCATGGCAACAAATGGCCATCTCGACCTCACCAAGAAAGACAAGCCGGTTGATCAAAAGGTTTTTCGCTCCATGATCGGCTCTTTGCTTTACCTCTCGTGCATCTAGGCCCGATATCATGCTTAGTGTGTGTATGTGTGAACGTTTCGAGCCGCTCCTATGGAGTGCCACATGGTGGCCGTTAAAAGAATCTTGAGATATTTAGTGCACACACCCAACCTAGGGCTTTGGTACCCCAAGGGTTCCAAGTTCACCTAATAGGCTATTCCGATGCGGATTATGCCGGGGACAAAGTGGATAGGAAGAGTACCTCCGGGACTTGTCAATTCTTGGGTAGGTCCCTAGTGTCATGGTCCTCCAATAAACAAAATTCCGTTGCCCTATCCATGGCCGAAGCGGAGTATGTGGCAGCCGGTAGTTGTTGTGCACAACTATTGTGGATGCGACAAATTCTAAGGGACTACGGTTACGAGTTGAACCGTGTTCTCTCCTATGTGACAATGAGAGTGCCGTAAAGCTAGCATATAACCCCGTTGAGCATTCGCGCACAAAGCATATAGATATCCGCCATCATTTCTTGAGAGATCATTCTATCAAAGGGGATATTGAGGTGAGCCATGTGAAAACCGAAAATCAATTGGCCGATATTTTCACCAAGCCATTAGATGAAAGCCGGTTTTGCTATCTAAGGAGTGAGCTAAATATACTTGACTCTAGTAACATGGTGTAAAAGCGTGCACATTTGCTTGTTGTTTTAATCGTTTTTGGATCTTAAGTCAAAATGCATGCTTTCGAAAATTAACCAAGCTATTTTGAGAGTTTTTCTTGGTTCTTGACCAATGGGTCAAATCTTATCAAAATGTGATCATAGCTTTGTTTGTTGATTGTATACCGATCACATGATGTCAAGATATCCCACTAATCCATCAAAATTATTTTTGAAAACTCTTCCCAAAATTTCACCTCTTCTTCTCTCGTTTTCCCCCTACCGGAAGTTCCGGTAGGGTACCGGAAGTTCCGATACGGGACCGGGGCTCGGCGTTTGTTTCCCGGTCGGAAGTTCCGGTAGGGTACCGGAGGTTCCGACTGGAGGTCGAACGGAGGACTTTTTCCTCTCCGTCGGAAGTTCCGGTACCCAGCATCGGAAGCTCCGATCGGGAGCTCACTCTCGGGTGTCATGCCCACGCCGGAAGTTCCGGTATGCTACCGGAAGTTCCGGTGCGGGATGTTGACCTAGGGTTTGAGCCCGCACCGTAAGTTCCGTAGCTAGAAGTTCCGGTGCGGGCGGCGAGATAAATAGGGGAGCCCGTCCCCTTGAAAGGGACGACTCCCATTTGAAAAGGACTCCACTTTTTCATCTTTTCTCTTCGGATCCTCATCAACCGGAAGCTCTCCTCAACTTCCGGCGACGGTCTACGGCAATCTTCGGCAAGTTTCTTTCCTCCGGTCTTCTTCAAGCTTCTAGCTAGAGGAGAAGGTATTCCTTCATTGCCTTCCCTTCAAGATCTAGGGTTAAATCCGTGCTCCTTAGGAATATTTGATGCTTAGATGGTTCTCTAGCAGTTCTAGAACACTAGCATGCTTCTAGGAAGTAATTCCATTGGCTAGATGTGACTTTTTCGCACCGCTAGGGTTAGGGTTGAGCCCTACCGGAAGTTCCGGTAGGCTACCGAAGTTCCGGTATGGGTCGACTTCCGACAATTACAGGAACCCGTCGGAGGTTCCGGTACTGTGGGTACCGGAAGTTCCGGTACCTTGTAACGAAGTTCCGGTATCCGTGCACGGAAGTTCCGACAGAGACCTTTCTTGTTAGCATCTTTGTAGTATCTCTAGATATCCACATTGTGTATGTTGCTCCTTACACATGCTTTTCTCTCTCGTTAGATGACTCGTGGCAGGAAGGCGACCGTGACCAAGCGTCCGGCACCTCAGCCATGATGACTCGGACTCGGACTTCGATGTGCCGAATCCGTGCCTTGTCAAAAGGCAAGCCATGGGAACCGGCCACCAGTCCTCCTCCCGTGGTCTTGGCCCCGGCAAGGGCAAAGGTCTTGGAAGAGGCAAAGGAAAGAGCACAGCTAGGAGACCTCCTCCCGCTCCCGTGTCGAGTGATGAAGAAGAAAGTGAGGAGGAGGCCGGCAATGTGGGCGGGGATGAGTGGTTTCTCCCCATTGCCCGCAACTTGCAGGAGCACTACAAGTATGAGCTGCAGTCACCGGCTGTGAGTGGCGGTGCAGGGCTACAATGTGCCTTTCTACGAGAGATGAGGTGCAGAAATATAGGAGCAAGTGCCCGTGGATCGGGCCTAAGGAAAGGGGTGTGGATGACATTCGCTTTTGGGACCACACCCAAGTTGAGTGGTACAAGGAGGTGCTCAAGTTGAAGAATAAGACTCATGAGATGAAGTGGATCAAGTGGGATTGGATGGCTCGTCGGAATGATCCGGTCTTCAACCAAATCAGGGTCGAGTGTGCTAGGAGAGACATGGTGGAGCTCATGGGACTTGAGTATGGGTGGAACACGGAACCGGTGGTTCGGTTCTATGCCACCCTTTGGCTCGAGTTCAATGAAGACTCACAGGAGGACTTCATTATGCATTGGACGCTTGATGGTAATAGGTTTCGGGTTACCTATGCTCGGCTTGCATAGATTCTCGGATTTGGTCATGCGGATGCTTGTGAAGCCCAATGTGAATGTGTTTGACCCTCCGGATGATGCAGCCTTGGAGTTCATGTATGACAGCCGCTATGATCAGCCCAAGGGGATGATCATTGGGACACACTTCGGACTGCACCCCTACTACCGTGTTCTGAACAACATGTTCGGGTGGACTTTGCATCCTAAGATAGGGGATGCTTCTTCTTTGCTCGCAGACTCCAAGACTTTACTTTGTGCCATGCGTCCGGGAGCTCGAGCCGTTTTGTGTCTTTGAGCACATTTGGACATCAATCATCAACCACTCCTACACTCACAAGGCGAGCCTTCCCTTCGCTCCCTTTTTTATGAAGATGATTGAGACTCGTCACTCGGTATGCATTTTGTTCATGATAGGGACCACCCCGGACTTTGTCCCGAAAGGTTCCCTCTCTTACCCACTCCTCGGGGATCACCAGTGAGACAGGCAGCTCCTCCACCACCAGCTCAGCCAGCTAGAGATGCTCCACCTACTTCCTCTCGCCGGACTCGCAGCAAGTCCGGATTCATTAGCTCGGTCCTCAAGTCCATCTTTTGCATGTGCAAGGCTAATAGTGAGGACATCTATGGGATGAGGATGGAGCAGCGGCGCATAAATGAAGGACATCACCGGTATCTCTCTCACCTAGCTCGAGCAGCAGCAGCAGCCCACCACCTCCTCCCTTGGATCTTGCACCGATAGTACCTCGGCAGTGGGAGGACCCTTGGACTCCATATCAGCAGGCCGCGGGAGTGGCGGCACAGGTGGCACAGGCAACACGAGGAGCAGCTCGGGATGTGGAGGGAAGTGGCACCGAGAGTGGAGAGGATGACAGCGTAGAGGATGTCCCAACCGCCTCCGCTCCCCGCTCTAGCACTCGGATCCCGCTCCATAAGAAGGGCAAGGGAGTGGCACGCCCCGAGGATGAGGAAGAGAGCGATGAAGAGGACGGCGACGACGACGACGAGTGATCCTCTCTTGGGCGTTCTAGTTCTTTTCTCCTTTATGGTGATATGTTGCCAAAGGGGGAGAAGAAATTTCTATTTATCTTTATCTCGTTTTTATGATGTAATGAACTATGTGTGTGAGATGGACAAGTGGTTTGGTTGGAACTATGGATGATTGTAATAAGTTTAGACTTGTTTTAATTATCTATCTATGTGGTTTGTCGTATGATAAGGTGATTTGTTGTTTCTCCCTTTTAGATGCATAAAATGCCATATTGCATTGTTTGTGGTTTTCTTAGTATGGATGCATACATAAAGGGGGAGCTCCTCATGATTTATATCTCTAATGTGCATTTGGTGTTGTATAGACCAACTTTTGAAATTCAATTTCATGCACATATTAAGGGGGAGCTCATCTTTTATCTTTGCAAGTTGTGCTTTTTGATCTACCTTTTCAGAAATTTGATTATATTGGCATCAATCACCAAAAAGGGGGAGATTGAAAGTGCATCTAGGCCCCTCATTTTATTTTGGATGATTGATATCAATACAATTAAATTTGGACTAATGCTTTCATGAGAATGTGTGTAGTGAATATCCAAAGCACATGAAAGTGTAGCAAGCACAATCAAAAAGGAGAAAAGAAATGTGAAATGCAATAAAAGGAGAATTTGGAAAAGGCCCCTCTCAAAGCTTGTGCCTCGCTTTATTTCTTTGCTTTGAGTCATAGGGATGCCGTACTATAAAGAGGGATGCAAATCACAAATTTGGCAAAGAATGGAGATGCTCACAAACTCAAGAAATCCCCTCCAAACCCATTCTTTCCGAACCCATCGGAAGCTCCGGTGTGGTACCGGAAGTTCCGGTAGGCTTACGAGAGTTTTGCTCTCGGGAAAAGCCATACCGGAAGGTCCGGTCCCCGGTACCGAAGTTCCGGTAGGCTAACGGAGAGTTTTGCTCTCGGGAAAAGCCATACCGGAAGTTCCGGTCCTCGGTACCGGAAGTTCCGGTAGGCTAACGAGAGCTTTGAGCTCTGTGGAATGCCATACCGGAAGTTCCGATACGGCACCGAAGCTCCGGTGCGGTCCAGTTCTCCAACCCTAAGCCTAAGTCCGGATCCGGCCAAGTTCCGGTGCAGGCCAAAAAATCCAGATCTAACCCTAATTCGAACCATACCGGAAGTTCCGATGTTCTATCGGAAGTTCCGGTGCGGGTTTTCGAGACAGACCAACGGCTCTTTTTGGGCTGTGGTATATAAGCCACACCCCCCACTCCATTAACCTCTCTTGCACAACTCCGAACCAACACACACTTGAGCTTCACTCCACTTACTCCAAATCCTCTCCAAAAGCAAAAATTCCATCCTTGAGCTAGGATTTGAGTGAGAGACTTTAAGGAAGTGTTTCGGAGACTTGATTCCATTCTTGAGCATCTTCACTCCCGTCAAGCTTGTGATTTGGATTTGTTACTCTTGGAGCTTTGAGCTCCTAGACGGTTAGGCGTGCTCGTGAGCTCCCAACTTGTGTGGTGACGCCCGAGAAGTTTGTATTGCCCGTCCCGGAAGGGACCTTGATAGTGGAAAACTCAAGCTCAACCTTGGTGGTGAGTTGAGGGAGAAATAGGGTTGAGAGAAACCCGGTCCTTGGTGGACTTTCTCAACGGAGACGTAGAGTCCTTGGTGGGCTTGAACTTCGGTGAAAAATCCGTGTCTCTTGTGCTCCCTCTTTTACTTGCGCGTTGTTGTTTAATTTACTAGGTTACTTGTTAGTTTTCCGTTGTCACGTTAAATTCCTAGAATTGCATAGGGTTGTTCCTTTCTTTCTTGCAAACACTAGAATTGTGTAGGGTTTAATTCCGCATTTATCACCCCTGCACCGGAAGTTCCGGTACCCTACCGGAAGTTTTGGTATTTGATGTTTTCGTCTTAGTGTTATTTCGCAGAAAATTTTAGGTTCGCCTATTCACCCTCCCCCCCCTCTAGGCGACTTTCAAGTACCATGTAGACATCGGCCCTCGAGTGCGCAAGCAAAGATTTTTGCCAAAGTTACTTCGTCTCCCACTCGCTGAAGTTATCGCCGCAACTTTGGCCAAGGTGCTTGTTCGAGTCGAAGTGTCTAGGGCCTTTCGGCTTGAGGTGGTGGTCTCTGGTTTAGCTCTAAGGACGTCAAGGCCGATGCTGATGTTCTTGCGGGTAGCTTTGCACGGCTGAGCCGCTGCAGCTGTTCTTGTATTTTTTTTCATCGTGAGCTTGGTTTTCGAGCTCACACACGGTGGGCCCTAATGTTGGCATGCTAAGCAGCGAGGGTAATGCTAACTTATCACACCGAACACGAGAAATGGAATCGCGGAGTATAAAAGAACAAAGTGGCAAGATAACGACTCTTAGTATAAGCAAAGTAAACTTGCTGATAACATGTATGCTTACAGGTGACCCTCGGGCTCCCAATATAGTGCAGGGAGCCATATTTTATAGGACCATTTTACCCTTGGCCAAATGCCCCGACTCTACTACGAGGCGGTACCTCTTAGGGGCATCTCGGGAAAGCCGGCTGAAACCGCGTTGCTTGCGGCTTAGCTAGCTGCTTAGCCGGGACGCACTCCGGCCCTTTGCTTCGCTTCGCTCCGAGTTCCACCCCTACGCCGCTTCGCCTCGCCAAACGGTGGCTTTGCGGGACACCGGCCTTCACGCCTAGGGCTTGGCTCCATTCTCGGGCTTCCCTGACTTCGCCTCAGGATACCTCCTTCGTTTCGGGCGCCTCGCGCAATTCATCGATTTGTGCGGGCTGCTCAAAGTTAAAACTCGGCTTTAGTGTGAGAAACGAGTACCGGGGTCTTTGGCGTTGCCCCCGTGCAAAGCCCAGCTCGCGCCAGGCCCCCAACACTTGCTAGGTATTGTTCTTAAATTTCCTAGATTAACTTTTGTAGGAGGCTTGCTTGCTAGTTCCCCCTTTAGCCTTCGCTTTATAACCTATCTAGTTGCTTGTTGTTTGCTTGGCTTGGCTTAATTTGTCCATCTCGACGGCCGATCTATTTTCCGCACGAGGCCATCGGACATTATCCTATAGGTGTTGGATTTTGTTGCATCGGACAATATCCTACACCTATCGGATATTGTAGTCGGACTTTTACGTTGTGTTACTAAAACGTCAATTTAAGTGTTTTTCAAAATTATCGCCTATTCAACCCCCCCTCTTTAGGCGACTTTTAGCGACAAAAGATGATACTCTCCCTTTTGCCCTTCTCCCTATGCGCGCGTGCGTCGTCTCCGCTCGACTCGGCAGCGCACCCGCCTCCGCTGCCACAACGCTGCCCCGCCCCAACTACCGTCACGGTGACCGCCATCGTCGTCAAGTTCAACAACCCCTCTCGCCACTCCTTCCGCCCCCACCCCATCCTACCCGAGTCGCACCAGCCGGAGCAGCTGCCCACTTCGTGGGCCGCGGTGATGGGCAACGCGGGCAAGGTCGTAGCTGCACACTTCACCGACCGGAGCAGCACCACGTGACACAAGGTCGATCGCTTCTTTGAGTGGGCCTTGACCCGGGATGGTGAGCATGGTCGTGGACACAACGCGCGAGCCTTCGCGGTCCTTGTCTACCACGACGACGAGACCGACTCGGCGCACAAGCGGGTGGACGGGGTGTCGTTGGGATCGATAGCGATAACGACCACCATCAACAGCCATGTTGCCATTCGCCACTCCTCCCATCCTCTTCCATCACCACCCTGCCTTCTCGATCTCGACTCTCCCCATCCTCAACCCTGCCGCCATCCAGGAGAATCCCGTTGTCGACCGATCTATCGTACCAGCTGCTCCGTCACGTGAGTTCCGCACTAACCGCTGCCGCCGACGAGATCCGTAGCAACCGCGTTCGCCACGTACCTCCGATTTCTGCCCGAGTGGAAGACGATGGCTCCTCGGCTCCCGACACCAACACCTTGCTCTGCCACTCGCAATCATCCTCCCCAACCACCACCGGTCGCCACCCAATAAGCCCGGTCGCATCGACGCCATGGACAAAGAGAAGCAAATCCTCCTCCACTAGCTCGAGAAGGAATGACATCCGTTCGACAAGCTTGAGCAATAAGCAACGAGCGCACCCATGGACACGCACAAATAGTGGAGGAATGATTTGGTGAGGGCAAGGATGTCTACTTTTAGAATAGTTAGCTAAAGTTTAGTTGGATCCAAATCCGACCTCCTAGAATTTAGCATGCTAAAGCTTAGGTTGTGTTTGGTTGGGTTGTGGCTGTGAAAAAAGCTAATATGGTCGTGGACCGTGAAAAAGCAATCGTGGGTTATGAGCGATGAGAAAGCTGGAAGCCGTTTGGTAAAATACCCGTGGCTTTTTGAAAACTTACTAGCAGACTTTACTTGTCATGTATATATACATACATATATACACGTTAGAAATTATATATATATATAGTTGTTCACAATTTTTACACCCGACCCGACAGCCAACCAGGCAAACCAGGCAACCGGTGCAGCCCAACCAACCGACGCGCGACCCGACTCAACCCACGCTTTCGGACCGCAGCCCGATTCGGGCGCGACACGCAACCCGCCACCCGGATATATATATGCCCAAACCCACCCCGGCCCCACCCATCAATCATTTGCTCTCCACTTTCCCACGCAACGCGCGATCGCGAGAGCGAAGGCGGTTCCGGTGAGGCGGCCGAGAACCGTCGCAATTTGGTGTGAGAGCGGAGGCGGTTCCTGCGTAGGTGACCGGAGTTTAACTCTAACCCTAGCTGTCGTCGACCTCCAAGCGCCGTGACCTCGACGCCTTCATCCCCAACCGTCGTGACCTCGTTGGCGTCGTCTCCAACCCCGCGACCTCGACGGCTTCATCCCCAATCTCCGCGACCTCGTCGGCGTCATCTCCAACCCCGCGACCTTGACCTCGACGCAGTCGTCCCCAACTCCCACGACCTCGACCTCAACGCCGTCGTCCCCAACTCCCGCGATCTCCACGGCGTCGTCCCCAACCGTTGTGACCTTTCCGGTATGCATTCCTCGCCCCTTCGTCCCCTTCAATTGATGTTGAAATGTGAGTAGCAGTTATCTGTTCATAGCAATTTTTATTTAGTTTGCATGTGTCTGCTATAGATCTGCATTAGATTTGTCATATGCTTGCCTTATGGGTATACGAGATGATGAAGGAATGGATACGCAGAGACATGGTGGCAAATTAAGGAAGATACGAGATAATGGCGATAGGCAACAGACTGGTCTTCGATTCGAGGGGCCTGAACCTGTCTAAAATCGCGTGTTCCTGTGTGTTCTGTGTGTTGCACCATCGAATTCCACGCTCGTGAGGGACCGGGTAGTACTAGTGCCGAGTTTAAGACTCGACAAGATTCCAGGGTATGAGACATATTGGTTTGATTATGGGCAAATTGTTGTTAGATTGGAGTTCCTATCCTTGCTAAATTGTGGTTCATTTTTTGTCCGGATTGCTTCGTGTTTTCCACTGATTTTTGGCGAATTGAGTGCTCCGATAGAATTTAGTCTCGTGGCCTCGTGAACATCCAATGAATTTCAAATAAGATAGAGTAGAATCCTGTGATTTTGTATGATTCCGTAATTTTTATGATTCAGTAATTTAGTTTTCCTCTTTGTAGTAACTGAACTTATGAATTCAGTAATTATTATCTTGCAGTCTTCGATAATTGAGTTTTCTTGTGTTTGAATGTACTTGTGAATTTGAAAATCTGTAGGGTTATGTGCCTTTGAAGAAGATGGCATTAAAATTAATTTTGCGTTGTATTACCTATAGAAAATTTTTGTCATGTGTCAATGTAAGAGGTGACTATCACAAATTATTCAGTCTTGTATTGACTTTGGATTTACCGAATGGTTCAGTTATTGAAACTATATTCAGTAATTATCTTGATTCAGTGATTCTTTTATGAAATCGTCGGTAACTAAAATTTTCAGTAATTATTATCTTGTAATGTTCAGTAATTGTGTTTTCTTGTGTTTGAATAAATGTTATTGTGAATTTGTAAATCTGTAGGGTTATGTGCCTTTGAAGAAGATGGCATTAAAATTAATTTTGTGTTGTATTACCTATAGAAAAATTTTGCCATGTGTCGATGTAGGAGGTGACTATCATAAATTGTTCAGTCATGTATTGATTTTGGATTTATTGAATTGTTCAGTTACTAAAATTATATTCAGTAATTATCTTGATTCGGTGATTCTTCTCTGAAATCTTCGATAATCGAAGTTTTCAGTAATTTTATCTTGCAATGTTCAGTAATTGTGCTTTCTTGTGGTTGAATAAATGTTATTGTGTATTTGTCATGTGTCTTTGTAGACGGTGACTATCGTAAATTATTGTGTAATGTATGGCTATAGAGAAAATGTTGTTTGTCCCATCCTCTCGTTGAATTTGTTATTGTGAATTTGAAAATCTATAGGGTTATGTGCCTTTGAAGAAGATGGCATTAAAATTAATTTTGTGTGGTATTACCTATTGAAAATTTTTGTGCTATATTGTTTGTTATTTGTGAATTTGTTTTAAATCGGTATAGCTATGTATAACAAGCCTTTTGTTTCTACATAAGCATCTTCATTTTGTTTTGTTGCATAATGTTTGGCAACCTCTGTAATTGTATTGTATTGCTCGATAAATTTTCTTCTTTTCAGGCTGTTGTGAAAGGATGGATGCGCGCACGAGTGATGCTTCTACAAGTGATGATGATGATTTTCAGAAGTCCCCTACCCCGTCTTAATCAACCCACAAGGCGAAACCATTCCGACGGTGTACAAGCAAGATTTGGGTTTCTTCACCTGCTGACTTGAGGGCTCGCGTTGCGCCTATTATTGGTGGCAGTTATGCTGCTGATGATGATTCCGGTGACAATCATCCTGCTCCCGCCTCCGGTGATGATGCTAGTCAGAATCATCCTACCGCTGCCGGTGATGCTCCTCGCTGATGATTCCGTTGAGGATGTTGCTTGTGGATAAGGAAGTTTCGATGAGGAAGTTAAGGTATACATATAGTATTTTGTTATGCTATGTAATTTTTTACCTACACATATAGTGTTCTGATAGTATTAGTAATTATATGCTATTAATTCTCATGTGTAAACAATCAATAATTTTTTTGTATT
This sequence comes from Chloris gayana, assembly GCA_031894775.1. NCBI lineage: Eukaryota > Viridiplantae > Streptophyta > Magnoliopsida > Poales > Poaceae > Chloris > Chloris gayana. The sequence goes on along the minus strand of JAUNZO010004675.1, from coordinate 48,474 downwards.
ATCAAATATTAGTAGTCAACATGTCGATAATTCCTATACCTAAACATCTCCGAGTTATTTTTGTTTATATACTTTGTTGTATGCAGATTGTGAAGGAAGTATACTATTCCACCGCCCGTTGCTCCCCGGAGTTATCACAAATCTTCTCGAGGTGATGATGGGTACTGCGAAGACAAGAATTGGTGGCATGGGTTTTACTGAAATCTTAAAGTTCAGTTGTGATGGCATCGGCGACAGAGCACTTGCCATGTATATTATGGATCATATAAGTTTGATCCTTTTCGCATTGTCATTGGTGATAAAGTTACCTATTGCAGAAAAAGCTATGCATGCTGTCACCTGGGCTACCAATTGGTGACGATGATTTGCCCGATTTCTCGTTTGGTCGAAGAAGGCTGCTCTTGCTAAAGTGAGAAGTATCGGTGAAAGGAAGGGCATGAAAAATATCTCGTGATGTCTGTTCGAAGGAAAATGAGCTAAATGTGAAAGGTAGCAAGAAGAAAGGTGACAAGAAGAAAGGTAATTTGAAATACAAGGGATCCGACCAAATTGCCAAGACACATGTTCCTAGATGGATCATTGAACGTTTTGCATCGATGGATAAGGACAATGACTGGATCGTGCAGATGCTTTTTATGCTATTGTTCAATGCACTCGTTGTTCCCTTCTACATCAAACAATATCTCTAGATTGGATTATCTATATTGCGAAAATCTAAATGATATGAAGAATTACAATTGGTGCAAGGCATTGGTCCTTGATTTGAAAGAGAAGGTTAACAAGTGACGAGGCTAGGGATAAGGGAGTTGCTGCCCCTACATTGCAAGGATGCATCACTTTTCTTATCGTAAGAAACACATGTTCTCTTCTTTAATGTCAATTCTGTAATTTGATTCAAGTAATATGTTTTCAGCAATTTGATTCAGTAATTTCTTTCAGTAATATGTGTTCAGTAATTTTGTCTACTTCAAAGTTAACTTATTCAGTAATTTTATTGCTTTTGTGATTTTGAGATCTTCGATCACTCAATTTTATTGAGTAATTTGGTAAGCTTAATACTTAATAGTTTACTGAAAACTTAATAGCTAATACTTACTATTAAGTATTCAGTATTTTTACTTAGTATCTGTTAAGTATCAGTAATTTGACTTACTAATCAGGGTTAAGTATTCTGCATTCAGTTATTCTATAATTTTTTTGATTGATCAGTAGTTTAACTATTCAAGTAATTGTTCTGCTACTTTACTTGTTCAATTATTTAAGTATCATTTATCTTCGTTTTTATATTCAGATTTATTATCTTGATAACATGCAATGCACCGACATGATTGTCGATGGATTAACCACTCCTCACGCTAGCTTGTTCAATTCTGAACTTATTGAGAAGATTGCCAAGGCTGACAAGCGGACACACAACAATGGCTCGGTTTCTTATGGAAATTTGCGTGTAAGCATCTATATTTTCTTCTAATATTAATGTTTTCTTTTTTTCATACATTTTTATATTTTCTTATACTGTGTTTTTATATTATTTTTTTAGTTGAGGGTTGTAGCTAGAACATGCTACGTGAAGCGCATGTCGATGATGTGCATCGAGGTTGATGAAGGGGCTGTTGATCAAGGCACAAGATCATGTTCTCGCGAGTCTGTACATGCTAGGGGTGGTCTGCTGCATCGGGGTTTGGTCACAAAGACTCCAGATAGACGTTCAAAGAAACTTGCCACCAAACGCCCAGCTCCTCCTAGCCCGAGCACGCAGTGATCACGAGGCCCCTTATGCTCCTCCTCGATCTCGGAATCCCGCTCCCGACACCACCATTTCCCCGATGTGTTTGTAACAACTCTCATAAATGAAAGTGCATTTCATGTAATTAATCATCATGGCATCATACTGCATTTTTCAAACCATTTAATTTTATGTCAAGAATGCACATAAAATGTCAATTTAAACTAGGTTGAATTAATTTCTTAAAAAGAATGCAAATAAAAATAAAATTATTGTGTTTAACATTTTTCTTTCGGTCAAACATAAGAATAAAAGATTTATGGAGTTTCTCTGAAATTATTTTCTTTTGTAAAAATATCTACATGAATTAATAAAAGCTTTACTTTTAATTTAAACATGAATTTTTAATCCGAAAAATGTTTTGAATTTGGACCTGGACCCAAAAAGAAAAATGTTGGAAATGTTTTTCTCGAGCACCCCTGATTTTTGGTAAATTTTTCTGAGCTCGGGAAATACATTTTTCAATTAGCCGTAAACTCGAGGGCCTTTTTGAAAAATTACCAAAGCGAGGCCCAGCGTTAGTCTCTCTCCTCTCCTTCTCTCTCGGTGCCGCTCGCCACCGATCCCTCCCGAGCGCGCGTCCCACGTCGCCCCCGCCACATAGCAGCTCCAGCCCACGCAGCTGCCTCGCTTCAAGCACCTCCGACCGCGATAAAAACCCGGCCAACCTTATCCCTCTCTCCCTCTCTCGGTTTTCTTCTCCACCGCCGCCCCCTCCCGTGCCTCTGGTTGCAACGCCGGCAGCTCGCTCCGGTGGCTCTCCATCCGAACCACCACCACCCCACCCTCCGCCAGCCACCACCGCACCTTCCCCTCTTGCTCAATCGAGCACAAACCGTCCCTCGTGCCGGCTCGAGGCCATCTCTCCCGAACCGACCAAGCCGTCCGCCACCACCGCGGCGGAGAAATTCTTGTTGCTCGATGAGCTTTCTCGTTTGTTTTTGCCTCGGTGCGAGCACAACTTGATGCTCTCCCTCTTTGGGAACTCACCCTCGAGCTTATTCCGCAGGTCCGACGGAATTTGGCCATCTTCGAGCCTCCGCCGTCCGCACCGTCGTGAGCACCCATCTCAAGCTCCCACAACCCTCTGTCGTCGTTGCTCATGTTGTGTAGATGCTTGTAGCAAGTTTTCCCCAATTTTGAGTGACCGCAGCGAACTCCGCACCGTGCCTGGAGCTCTGCGATGGCCGCATCTCGCCGCCGGCATGTTTTCGGCAGCGCACCCGCGAGTTCATCCTCGCCACCTTGCTCGCCTCACCGCGTAGAGCATTTAGGAAAGCACGCAGCGAGCTTTGGCCCAACGCCGGCCAAGTCCGGCCGTCTTCGGTGGTCGCGCCGCCGTGCCCTAGCTGCCACGGTGGTGCCACACCGCGGGCCATAAGTGCGGGATCGTCAAAACCCTTTAATTTTCAAAAATTCGTCAAAAATTATAGAAAAATCAGAATAATGTAAAACAAATTTTGTTAGATTCAGATTAATATTCTCTATCTGTTTATGAATTAAAATATCTATTTTGAGCATTTTAATTTCATAAGCATTAATTAATTGCATTCTTTGATTAATAGAAGTTATTATTTTATGCTAATTATTATTTAATTTTAAGAAAGGAATTTGTTTAAAAGAAGGAGATACTGCAAGACGGGGTCGAGGTCTTGCAAGGTGGTAGCCCCGTTTGTGTCGGTCAAGGACCGTACCGTTGTCGGCTTAGTTGAACAAGTTTGAACGTACCGCACTACATGCATCCTACCTATGTTTTAAATGTTTTTCTTTTATCACAGTAGTTAAGTATGTTTGTGCACTAGGTGATAGGGAATGATCGACACCCTAGATGCATGAGGTAGGTTTCCTTTTATTCGTGTTATACTGGTACAGGTAGCTCAATAGAAGCTATGCTTAATTCATAGTCGCAGCGGTAGTTGTTTTAGGGATCTTAAAGCATGGAGGCTTTAAGTGTTTGATGTGTTTGTCGTTATTTTAAAGAGAGTGTTAATGAAATTGAGACCGGACGGGCCATGTAGGAGAAAGGGCAAGACGGGTCGAGGTCTTGCAAGGTGGTAGCCCCGTTTGTGTCGGTCAAGGACCGTACCGTTGTCGGCTTAGTTGAACAAGTTTGAACGTACCGCACTACATGCTCGGTGTAATGGGCCCAACAAGCTGATGTACCCTACCACCCCGGGGATGTGTCGTAGGCAACTCTCTTTTGTCTGGTTGTTAGTGAGATTGGAGTCCCACAAGAGGAAAATGGGTCGCCCACGGAGGAAGTCATGGGGTCGCCATATTCCCGGGGAGTTTGGAAACGGCTAGTCTTCCGCCGGTGTTAGCGGGAAAAGTTGTCGTATACCACCGGTGTGGTGCGTATACGTCGTGTAGTCGAGTTTTGCCAGCTGGTATAAAATCGATTCGAATCGCTGTCCCTCGTAGTAATGAGTACCGCTTGTTTAGCTCGTCGCATCGTAGCTAATCAAGCGAAAGATGAAGAAGAGAGATGAAAGAATTGTTGGTCGAAATAATCTTTTCTTGCAAACCTTGATTGCAGTAGTGATAGGCTGCAAACAGTGGTGAGATAACAAACTTAATATGGAGCTAAAACTTGAAAGTAAGGATCCACGATTAGCGTTGTTTTCGCAAGAAAGTCAACTCCACGACCATAAAGCCTTACCATACTAGGCGTCGGCCTTAGCGTGCTCGTTGACGGAGTCGATCTTGCTGAGTATTAGAATACTCAGTGGTTTGTTTGTTATGATTTCAGGACATGAGGCTTTTGTTGTAAAAAGAATAAGTTCCGCTGCTAGACTCATAGTGTTTCGGACTTCGGTAATGTAATATGTTTCCGCTGGACAATGTTTGTATTTCGAAAACCTGGTTGTATTATACCATGATGTATATATTCGGCTTGTATGAGATGATGAACTGTTGTAACTCGCTCGTCGAGTGTCCCCCTGTTCCGACTCCGGGTGTCCCGGAAGGGTTGTCACAACTGGCATCGGAGCGGTTCAGGGGCAACAAGTACATTGTAGCAAGCTCATTTTCAAAACTTAACACGTTTCGAGTACGAGAGAGTACGGAGCCCTATATGGATGTAGAATAGTTAGATTTTTCCTAACTGTTCGATGTTCGGGTTTTGGGTAGCAACTAACTATCCGTTGTAGTTTCGTATACTTATAGTTCGTATAGTTAGTCTGCAGAGCATGCATCATGTCATATTGAGTGCTATAATAAAAGTCGGGGATAGGCTTAGCTAGTCTCGTAGTACTTTGCTAGGCTGTACTTTCGTTTTTCTTTTCTAAGGGAAGAAGTGTTTAACCAGTTTAAACATGTTCCCTGCAGATGCCGATGCCGCGGGTTAGGAAGCGTGTTCGTGAGGAGGAGGACACCCAGGCTGCACGTGTCACCGAGCTGGAGCAGAGGATCCACCACCCGGAGGCGCAGGTGCGAGTCAAGACCGTCAAATAGCTGCTTGGAAGAACCATTTCCATGTGGACTGCCAGGAGATCCGTAGGTCTCACGCACGGATCGCCGAGCTTGAGGAGCAGTTGGTGGAGGTCACCGAGGACCGTGACGGGTTTCACGGGATGTCGATCGCCCTGGACGGGCAGTTGGTCACAGTTACAGCCCAACGTGACGCCGGTCGCGACGCGGACGTAGCCCACCTAGCGAGTTGGCGGGAGTGACCACACAGCGTAAACACGCGGTGGAGACCCCGATCGAGATCGAGAACCGGATGCGGGAGCTCGAGGCAATGTATGACGGACTTGCCGAGGCCCACCACGAGTTGTTGCACAACCACGACGAGCTGTTCGGGCAGTTCCAGCAGCCAGCAGCAGCACGGGGTCCGCCCGACGAGGCCGAGAAGGTTTCGGGGTGGACTACGAGCCACCGCCTACCCCACCGGAAGAGGACGCCAAGTCGGACAATGACAGCCACGTGCCGCCGACTTAGCCGGTGTTGGAGTAGTAATGATGTAGGATAGCTAGGTTAGGAGTAGGATGGTAGCCATATTTTGTCGACGTAGGTCGGATTGTAGCATAGGGTAGTAGCAGATGTTGGTAGTGTGGTAGTGTATGGGAAAGTCTGGATCGGAGGTGTACAACAAATAATGTATAAAGAAAATGTGGTAGTGTTTAATATATGTGCAGTTGGTAGTGTAGTATATAAGAGGTTGTCGAAATATCTGGATTAAGAATGGTTTCCGCCTATGCTTGATATGCTTATTTCTCCGCAGAGACGGACAACACAAGTAACGTCATCGGTGATGCGAAAGGACGGGCAGAGGATGCTCGTCTATCGGAGTAGGAGAGGCAGCTGAAAGAAAAGGACGAGTTGTTAGCAATTAGAGAGGCGCAGCTTGCTGAATAAGGAAGAGCAGATTCAAGTCAAAGACCAACAACTTGCGACCGCAAACGCCATGATTCACCAGTTAGAGCAAGATTTGATCCAAGCGCACAATGCGCTACCGAATGAAGAGCTTGGTCAGCAACCCCCGAGAATGAACCGAAGTGCACGAGAACCCAGTAGCAGTAAGAATCCGAGGAAGAAGAGGAGGATCCCGAAGAAATAATGGACGTGGACTCGGTAATAGATTTTACGGAGATTCCACGATTGGAGGATGAAGGGTCCGAGACAGGAAGTTCCAAGAGCCGGGAAGTGACGTCAAAAGTTCGCGAAGAAGATTAGGGGTGTAGCGAGTAATGAGTGAGGAAGTTAGTATGTAATATAGGTATCGGTTAAATAACGAGCGTGGTGTGACCATGCACGAGTGTCGCAATAAGGGTCGTTGTAAACTGGATGGTTGGATATGTGCTTATGGATTTGGTGGTTGTTATAATAAGACTCGTTGTTGCACAAAAGTTATCTTGGAAATTTCTCATCCATGTATTCTTGTTCCTTCCACAATTATGTTGGACTTGAGCTGTCTAACGTAAATTTTTCTTGGACAGAATGGTTGGAACAAGGAGATCGCGATGAGCCGGAAAGTTCATAGAGGGGAGCGGAAACGCCACCACCACCCCCAACCTTGGCACGAGGCTATCGCAGCTGTGCTTGGATTCCCGTGTAGAGCAGCGGGAATTGCTGGAGCAGTTGGTCCGGAACACCGCTCCACAGGGAGGTCCCCAAGGACGGAATGCCCCGGAAGAACGGGTGATCTTCTCGGATTTCTTATCGGTTCGCCCTCCCCCCGGTCTTCTCGGATGCGGGTGAACCACTGGAGGCTGATCACGAGCTCCGCACTATCGAGTCTAAGCTGGAGTTGTTCGCATGTACCGATCACCGGAAGACTCTATTCGCTTCCCAGCAATTGCAAGGGTTTGCTCGGAGCATGGTGGGCCAATTACAAGGCGATGTTCCCTCCAAGACATCAGGTTTCTTGGGCCGAATTCACTAAAGCTTTCACGGAGCATCATATTCTAGAAGGATTGATGAATCGAAAAAGGAAGGAGTTTCGTCACATCGAAGCGAGGCGATATGATCGTACATGCCTACTCCAAGGTATTCAACCGTCTTGCCCGAGTATGCCCCCGAGCACGTGGACACGGATGCTAAGAAAAAGAATCTATTCAAGGAAGGGCTGACCACCAAGCCGCGATCGCGGCTTGTGCTGAACAAAACCGACAGCCTTCAATGACTTCGTCGGTGATGCTATCTCCTTGGAAGACTCTATCCGCCTCCATCAAGCGGAAAAGAGCAAGAAGAGGCTAGTAGCTGGACAAGGAAGTGGCGGATCATCAAAGTATAGGCTGGTATACACCGCACCATCAGGTCAGCGATATCAGCATATACCTTCCCGTCCAAACTATTATCGGCAGCCTCAGCAGCCACAACAGCCTCGAGCAGCAGCGGTCGAACCAATATCGTCCGCCCTATCGCAGCAGAGTGCTTCAAATCCTCGACCGGTAAATCAAGCACCTCATCAAAATGGACCGCCATGTTTCAATTGTGGCCGTCCGGGTCATTTCTATCGTAGCTGTCCCTACTCGCAGAAGGCTTCTTATGCACCACGTCCACAAGGACAGACGCAGAATCAGCCGAGGAATCAGAGCCAAGAATACTCGAGTGAAAACCGGCCGTGCAAACTTCACTACGGCCGAAGAATTACCAGAAGGAGGACAGATCCTAGCGGGTATGTTTTCTGTTGCTGATCATCCTCGCTATGGTTTTATTTGATTCGGGAGCCACACATAATTTCATCAACAAAGCATATGTTTCAAAGCATCGCATCATGCCATCCAAGTTGTTATGTGCACATCTCATTTCAACACCTGGAGGTAAAATCCTTACCAATGAAGCGGCTGCCAATATGCCGTGACACCCCGGTGTCACGAACGTCTCAACTCAAAATTCTACAATTACCTAATGACTCGTAGAGCGCCAATATAAAAATTTTGGTCACATGCATAGTGATTTGAATTGCAAATTCAAATAAATTAATATTGGGTTGAACTACAAGTCAAAATTTTCCTATAACAATTTGGTAACAAGTCCCATGTCTTTTGGATTAGTAGAACTCCCTATACAAATTCGAGAAAATTAGCTTTTACCCCTTTTTGATGAATTATCAAAATTAAACCAGAGGGCATTTGGACTCAAACTTTTCGTGCATGTCTGTTCCAAGTGATGAGCTACACAATGGTATTTTTCTTCGGAATTTTCGAGCAACAGAACTATTTTATTTAGAGTCAAACTTTTGGAGAAAAGTCACAAACGAAAAATCGAAAATATGCCTTGGAATATACCGTGGGACCCACCTGTCATCCCCTTCCTCTCTTTCTTTTCTCCCCCTGTCCGACCGGAGCAGAAAACTCACGGCCACCTGTGCCGTACGTGGCCGTTTTCTTCCGCCTTGCCCCCACCCGAGCCCCACCACTACCCGGCTCCCCATCTCCCATGCCCGCCCCTCTCTCCCACTTACTCTCTGCTCTCTCCCTCTCCAACGCAGCAGCAGCAGCAGGCGGGAGCAGCACGTTCACCATTGCCGCACCTCCCGAGCTCGCGCCGCCCGACGTCCTCGCTGCGCCCCAGCTCTAACCAAGGCCACGGATGGATGCGTATCGGGGCACTGAAGCTGTAGAAAGAATCCTCGCTCGATTTGGTTTAGTGTACAGGGAGGATTTCGAGTTTTTCCTCTCCGACGCCATTATCGGCCGCTTCGAGCTCCGACGCAAAATTCGCCACACCCGGTGAGCCTTTGCTCTCATCCTCCTCCCGAGATGTGTGCAATGCCGTTGCAGACCTTCCGACCCTTTTTCCCCTTTGTTTCCCACCCCGAGCAGGCCGAAAATCAAGTTTTCCCGGTCACCGTGCCCCGACTTGTCCCTCGCCCACCGATGAAAGCCTCAACCGTCGAGCCCTCGGGCCAATGGAGGTGAGGACGGTGTTCTACACGCTCCGGTGAAGCTTCACGACGAAGAACCCCAAAGTTTTGTCAACCACGGTGAGCTCCCGACGCCGCCGAAGGTCCTCCGTCCACCATTAACGCCGGCGAACTTTTCCGGTGAGCTCCCCACCTCGGTGACCTCGCTAGTGTGTTTCCCTCGTCGAAGTGGACCTTTGGGGCAAGTCACCAGCCAACTTGGCCCGTCCCCGGCCATTTTCCCCGCCATCTCCGGCCACCAGAGGCGCCATGGACGCACGGCTGTGCAAAACTCGTCGGGATGGCACTTCTGTAATTTCTGCGAATTCATTTTTCACGAATGGCAAACTTGTAAATACTGCAGAATATTTAGAAAAATCATAACTTAAGATTTAGAACTCCAAATCGAGTGAGAAAAATTTTGTTGGATTCCTTACAACAAGTACTATTTATTGGTGCTGATAAAACCCATTGTTTCTGCATAATGTTTTCAGAATAATTATAAGTTTGTAAAACCTATTTAATTCATATCTTTTTATCTAGAAATGCAAATGATGAAAACTAAAATGTTTTGGACTCCTCTGGACATGCCCTTTCATATGGTGCATCATATTCGTAATGTTCCTGCATGTATATTATGGTATTCTTAATTCTTGGTTTATCATATTTAAATTCCAATAATTAATTTATGCATCAAATAAATGTAATACCAGAGCCTAAATGTCACTACTAGCATGTAGTATCACCATGTTTCAGGATGTGTTCATATGTGCAACCAATAAATTCCTAATGAATTTTGTTTGTAGAAACCGTTGCTTTTATGTTTAAAGTAAATCTTCTCCACACAAAATGATGAAACTTGTTTATTAGTTTGTTATTTCATGCATGTATCACCTGCATAATGCATTGGTACAGAAACTTTGCAAATGTGATCATGCCTTTTTAATGTTTTTAATTATCATTTTAAGTACTTCATTATTACATGTGATAATGAAGGGATACTTTAAAATAAATTTATATTTAAGCATATGTCTTCAAGAACCATCTTACGTAACATATCAATTCTGTTTTTCAATGTATCATTCATACATCGACATCATCCATATTCTTTGCATGTCCTTGCATTCATCGATATTGACATCTCGTTAATTTAGGAAACGTTGAAGTGCTGGTTGAGGATCTTCGGAAGGATATCTCTCTCAATCAAGACCCGGCACCTGAAGACCCTAACTCTGTTATAGTAGCTCCGGGCAAGCCCCGGTGCATCCTCCTAGTTTTAAAGTTTTTATTTTCAGTATCACAATTGCTAGAATGTCTAGAATGTATTGTGCATTAAGTCTAGGTATTTGGCTGAAAATCCACTTGCATTGTCCCCAGATGAATCCTATGTAGATGTTATAATGGTACAGTTAGCCTACTAGAATATTTGCTATGCTTAATTCTAGGATCAACGGTACAAGGTCAATTACTCAAATGTTAGTAGAACAAGTTGTTAATCACATGCTTAAGTAAATGGAACCGAACGAGTCTGTTTTGGAAAGAGCGAAGGCAAGGGCTTGGATAGGGCTTGTCTCGCAAGATGGCGGACCGTTCGTGTAAACAACTAAAAGTTGAGACGTGGACGGGCCAGTAGAGGAAAGGGCAAGCACATGTGCCTTGCGAGGGCATGGTTTGCAAGTTTGTAGCCCCGTCTCGTGTTGGTTGAGGACCGTATCGTTGTTGGCCCCTTCGAACAAGTGTTGAACTGTACCGAGTACATGCTAGTTTTATTGGGGACTAGTAAGCTTATGTAGCACTGGATGTTGTACTATGGAAGATAACCCTGGTCTTCGGTCGTTGTGCTCGCGCAAGGAGTGGGTAGTAGGCTCACGACGTTACCGATGAGCTGCTGGCCACTTTGGAGATCCGGTACCCTTCCCGCTTGAATGACACCTTTGTGAAAGGTTGAGATACGTGTTCTTAAATGATGCGTATGTCGTGTGCTTCGGGTTTTTCCCAGCTGGTGTAAAAATTGATACGTATCACCTGTCCCTCACAGTAATGAGTACCCGCTTGTTCACCGAGTCACATCGTAGAAATAACTTGAATTTAAATTCTAAATGCTAATGGTACTTGCTCGGTTATTGTTGTTGATGAGGTTACTTTGATATATTTATGCTACACTTGTATTTATGTTTCTCTTGTATGATCACTGAATTTATTTATCTAATATTAAACTTGGCAATAATATTGAAAGTAAGGATCCACTGCTTAGTCGCTGTTTTATATCCTGAAAAATCAGTACACTCCTCCGAGCCTTGCATGTCTAGGAGTCGGTTTTGTGAACCATTTGACGGGTCGATCTTGTTGAGCTTTAGTTGCTCGGGCTTTGTGCCTATGTTGTTTTTCAGGTAATACGGATGATGCATATGAGTTGCCTGTTGGTGTACTGCCCTGGGACTTGCAGATCCCGGAGGGCTGGTCTTCCCACTGGGAAGCCTAGCCTTGCCGCTGCTTGTGTTTGGCTACGTGGTTATCCGTATGGGCTCGGATTAATCACCCCCGCATGTATCGTCGAGATGTATATTTGTTAGACGTTAATTATCGCTTCCACTTCCGCATTTTCAAACTTGAACTGGTTTATTTTCCGCTGCATTAAACTCTGATGTAAAATGATGTTAATTTCTCTATGTCATATTTGAACTCCGTCAATTGTTGTATTATCTTGTGTCTGCTTAAACAGCACCTCGGGATCTTCGATCCGTGGGTCGGTCTGTCTCGAGCTGGTATCGAGCCTGGTCCGGGATAATACAACAATTATGACATATTTTTGAAAACTACGGCGTAAATACGGTGAGGAATACGTTAGTATATGCCCAAGTATATATAAGGATGTTAGAGTTGGTGGCAATGCTAACCCTGGGTTATGTTTGTTTAAATACTTGCATCTACGGCTATGGCTCAGGTATGTTTGCAATTTAAATTAGCGGTCCGTGCCCGCGGACGGAGAATACGGGACACTGTTGGCTCGTGGCTTACCACGAGGCGATCCTTTCCAATGGGTCGTTACTAGTAGAACTGTGCTTCTTTTCGTAGTTTCTTTTGAATTTGATGTACTGTTTCTGAAATGAATCTTCTGCAGGTACATAACTACGTTAGTTAAGTGTGTGTCGATAATTTAGACTGACTTACGTGATTGAGTGCGGGTCGCCACCCAAAGTTCGTACACCGTTGAGACGGTGAAACTATTTCTTTTCGTTTGGTGAGGAACGGTTAGGTTAAATAATAAACTTGCATCATGGCATGGCATACAAATAACCTAAGTTAAAATTTGCCTTGTCCCCTTTTCAATCTTCTGATTGTTTTGTGTATGTTTTAAATAACCAAGATGCTAAAATATTGACTTAAGGAAAAATCTAGAGCTCAATCTTGGAATCGGTAACGAATCTGTCCTGATCCTTTAAAAATTCATAGCTCATGTCCTAAATGTTGTCCAAACCATAGTATCATACTCTCTGAAAAGGTTTCTAAATTATCTACAAGTTCCATATTCACACTTTCTCCATTTGAGCCTTCGAAAGTCTCCGAATATGTCAAACGAGCTAGACAGTTCATGCTGTCCTTTTGCGAGCATGTGCGACATTGAGGCTGAATGAAAAATTCATATCTATTTGACCCTTTTGAATTTTGAGGCATACAAATACTTTCTGGAAAGTCTTGGAAGTCCCACTGATTTCACAACTCTTGCCAAAGCTCAACCATGTTGAGAAGTGCCTCAAATTCGAAACCTTTGAAGTCTGTTCCCTGAAACCCAGATTCTTACTCCTGTTGGTAAATAATTCATATCTTTCGTTCTAGATGGTGAAAAATTTCACATGAGTAACCGTTGGAAAGATATTTTATCCATCTACAACTTTGGTATGATGAGGTTCCCATGATTTTGCATGGAAGTTGGCCAAATCTGTCAATGGATCATGACCAGTTTTCTGTCCAGACAGAATGCTCACAGATTTGGTGCCTCATCGTATAAAATTCATAACTTTAGTTTTGCACATCATCTTGAGGCAAATAAGTACTTGTTGGAAAGGTTAGAAAGTCTACTTTCTTTTACAACTCAATTGCAATCCTGATTCCTCTTGTACTGCTCTCAGAAAGTAAAACATTAAGGACGGTCCTGACAGTTTTCCTGGGATCATGCGTCACCATGGATAATTCATATCTCACAATTTATTCATGTGATTGATGTGATTGAGTACATTCTGGAAAGCTTATGAAGTCCTCTGTAATGTGGTGCTAACCATAATATATGAGTAGACTCTGAAATTTCCAGAAAGTGCACTTTTTTCGACTGCTGTCTAGTGAAGACGTGGTCTGTTCAGATTGTCATGTAGCAAATAGGTTGGATCCTTGTTGGCTCAAAATTTTCCAAGGTATTCATTGCACCTTATCATGATGTGAACTCTAAACCTGAGGCAAATGCATCTCCATTTGTGCGGGAAAGAGTGGTATTTTGATACCAATTACCGTGAATGACAGAAAGTACCCTATGTCAACTAACCATGTGTCCACTTTCCAAGTGCAATGGAAACACATGTTGGCTTATTTTCTTTGGAGCGATTCTGAATTTTAATGTTCTTGTACATTAATTCCTTCAAGAATTTTTATCCTTGTCTATGGGATAAGGGAAACTAATGTACAACGTTCATTCTTTTCAGCATGGTGAACACCCGTCGAGGTGAAGCTGAAAGTTCCCAGCAAGGAGGACGTCGCAATGAACCTCCACCACCACCGCCACCTTCGTTGGCGCAAGTGCTTGCATCATTGCTAGAATCCCGACAGGAGGACACTGAGCTCCTCCGACAGATAGCACAGAATGCTAATCGTGCTGGTGGACGCCGTGATGATCAGCCACGGCAAAGCACTTATCAGGATTTCAACTCCACCAAGCCACCAGAGTTCGAGTATGCTAAGGAACCTCTGGATGCTGACCATTTCCTCCGTATCTTGGAGTCGAAGTTTGGTTTGCTCAATTGCACCAATGCTCGGAAGCCATTGTTTGCCGCACAGCAGTTGCAAGGATCCGCCAGTGCTTGGTGGGCAAATTACTTGGCCTCGCTGCCCGAAGGTCATGTTGTTCAGTGGGATGAGTTCAAGACTGCTTTCCGCTCTCACTTTATCCCCGCTGGACTTATGGAACGCAAGTTGCGTGAATTTGAAGATTTGAAACAAGGAGGGAGGACTGTTCTTGAGTACTCCCAGAGATTCAATCACTTAGCACAGTATGCTCCTCATCACACTGATACAGAAGAGAAGAAACGTGCTGCTTTTAGAAGGGGCATGAATCCTATGCTCAAAGAGAAGCTAACCTGGCAGAGTACTCGGGACACTGAATGATCTGATAAATGCTGCCATCATTCAGGAAGACGCTCAGCGAGAAGTTGAAGCGGATGAGCGTAAGAGAAAGGCTCTAAAGGCTCCCACAGGTGGTGCACAGTCTGGTCCTCCACCAAAATACCGGCTTGTGTACACTTCACCTAATGGGCAACGTTTCCGGGCTGCACCACAACAGCAATTCTATCGTCCGCCGCAGCAACCTTATGGCCGTCCACCTCAGCAAGGCAATGCTCCACCTCCTCAGCAGCAGCAGTATGCACCACGTGCACCTCAGCAGCAGCAAAATCAGAATGCACGCTCTGCACAGCCTTCTGGATAGTACAACCCACATCCATGCTTCAACTGTGGCCGAAATGGTCATTTTGCTAAGGATTGTACTTATCCCCGAAGTGAAGCTGGAAGGCAAGCACGTGAGAGAGCTGCAAATCAGCAGCGTGGGCAAGCAAATAGGACCGGACGTGTTAACTTCACCAACCTTGAAGACATTCCACAGGGTGAACCAGTTCTTGCGGGTACGTTCTTGTTAAACCAATGCCCAATTGTCATTTTATTCGATTCTAGAGCATCTCATAATTTTGTTAGCAAGTCTTGCATACAAACTCATAAGTTGCTCACCCACACTGTTAGCACGCCATATGTTATCCAATCTCCTGGTGGGAAAATTATTGCTAATCAAGTTTTGAGTAGAGCACCCTTAGAATTGAACCGAAAAATTTATCCTACCACCTTTATCATGCTAGAACAGCAAGGGATAGATTTTATTTTGGGCATGCAATGGATGACAATTCATAAGGCTATGCTAGATATTGCACCTCGTATCGTCCATTTAAATTCCCCACTTTATGGACCTGATTCCATTCTTTTGCACCTATCTCCAAAAACTACCATTGTTGTCCATCATTTGGAGGAAAAATCTATGGATGATATCTCAATTGTCCGTGAGTTTCAAGATGTTTTTCCCGATGACCTACCTGGTT
The DNA here is from genome assembly GCA_031894775.1 of Chloris gayana. Lineage (NCBI taxonomy): Eukaryota > Viridiplantae > Streptophyta > Magnoliopsida > Poales > Poaceae > Chloris > Chloris gayana. The sequence continues at coordinate 32,990 of JAUNZO010004675.1, read as the reverse complement.
TACCTCCTAACCGGGATGTTGAATTCAAAATTGAGTTACAACCGGAACATCTCCGATCTCTCGTCAACCGTACAAGATGGCACCAAATGAATTGGCAGAACTGAAAATCCAACTGAAAGAACTATTGGACAAAGGATACATACGCCCAAGTTCATCACCTTGGGGTTGTCCTGCCATGTTTGTGAAGAAAAAGGACAAAAGTTTGCGCCTTGTTGTCGATTATCGACCGCTGAATGAAGTCACCATCAAAAATAAGTATCCATTGCCACGCATTGATATTCTCTTTGATCAGCTGATTGGTTCCAAGGTCTTTTCAAAAATTGATCTCCGCTCGGGCTACCATCGGATAAAAATCAAAGAAGAAGATATTCCAAAGACCGCATTCTGCACAAGATACGGGCTTTATGAATATTTGGTGATGTCCTTTGGATTGACCAATGCCCCGGCATATTTCATGTACTTGATGAATTCAGTATTCATGCCGGAGTTAGACAAGTTTGTTGTTGTTTTCATCGATGACATTCTTGTTTATTCCAAATCCAAAGAAGAGCACGCTGAACATCTCCGTATCGTGTTGCAACGATTGCGTGATCACAAGCTTTATGCTAAATTCAGCAAGTGTGAATTTTGGTTGGAACAAGTACCATTCCTTGTTCATGTGGTTTCAGCCGAGGGTATCTCGATTGACCCTGGAAAAGTTCAAGATGTGCTAAATTGGAAGCCACCTAAAACCGTCTCACAAGTCCGCAGTTTTCTTGGACTAGCTGGATATTATCGACGATTTATTCCTAATTTTTCTCAGTTGGCAAAACCTATCACCAAACTTCTGCAAAATAATGTAAAGTTTGATTGGAATCAACAATGTGAAGAGGCTTTTCAGAATTTGAAGAAGTTGCTAACCACCGCTCCCGTTTTGGCTCAACCCGATATCACAAAATCTTTTGATGTGTATTGTGATGCTTCCGGAACGGGACTTGGTTGTGTGCTAATGCAAGAAGGCCGTGTCATTGCTTACGCATCTCGCCAACTGCGCAAGCATGAAGAGCACTACCCAACTCATGATTTGGAGTTAACCGCAGTGGTTCTTGCACCGAAAATATGGCGGCACTATTTGTTCGGAAATCTTGTGCACATTTACACAGAGCCATACGAGCCTCAAGTATATCTTCACACAATCTGATTTGAATATGCGACAATGTAATAACCCTACCAAATAAAAGTGCATTTCATGTCATTCATCATCATGTCATCATGTGCATTGGGAAGAATATTTAATTTCGTTAAGAAATGCACATAAAATAATAATGTTAACCTAAGTTAAAATTAAGTTCTTAAAAGAAGAAATTAAATAAAAGAAATTTTAGAGTTTAACATTTTCTCGTTGATTAAACATAAAAATAAGAGATTTATGGAGCTGATACGAAATTATTTTATTTTGTAAAATTATCTACAAGAAATAATGAAAACTTCCCTTTTTAATTTCAACTTGAATTTTTAATTCGAAATTTACTCGGGAATTTGAACTTTGTCCTAAAAGGAAAAAAGATCCAGAATATTCTCAAATGTATCCCTGAATTTTCGCATAATTTTTCGAGCCTTGGAAGTATGCTTTTCAATTAAGTAAAAACAGAAGGACGTTTTTGCAAAAATTCCAAACCAGCCTCGACCAATCTCTCGTTTCTTCTCTCTCTCACCCACCGCCAATCTCTCTTTCTTCTCTCTCTCACCCACCGCCTCACCACCGCCTCCCGCCTCGAGCCGCGCCGGCAACGGCCCGGCCGCGCGCCTCGTCCTCCGGGCGCCACGCAGAGCTCGCCTCTCCACCTCACCCTCTGCCGTTGGAGATAAAAGGGCATGCCCTTGCGTTTTCCCTTTCTCCCCCTTCGCGCCGAGCACGCCGCCCGTCGGCCCTCGCCCACGCCTCGCCGCCGAGCCGGCTCCGGCCCTCCCGGCCAAGCCGGCACTACACACGGCTCCGCACAAGTTCCACGAACCTCCCCATGGCCACAACTCGCACCAAGGACTACCCGCCCATGAGATCGAAGCTTATCTTCCCCGAAGCACCAACCCGGGAAGCCATGGCCGCACCTACAAATACTCCCCGCCCGGTGCTCCGTTTCGCCCAATTCTCGGTCTCCGTCGTGCGCAAGGTCTTCGTCCACCACCTGGATGACTCGCCCTTGCATGTCCCTCGCAAGCTCAACGGAATTTCATCGATTTGTTGGGCGTATTTGTGCCGCCGCCTCGCCTCGTAGTGCGGGCCAACCTCCGGCCACTCCGGACATCCACCACCTCTATGCCGGTCTTCGTCATGAGCGTGTGAAGCTCTAGCGTCCGGCCGTTCACCGTTTGGTCCACCACGGTGAGCACATGAAGCCGCCGAACCTCTCCTCCGCCCGCCTCTCGCCGTCGACGTACTCCCGCCGGTTTCCGGTGAAGTCGACCTCACCATCGTGATCCACGGGTTGAGTTGAGCATGTGTTTCTATTTCCGTAGCGTTTCGTCGCCATCCGGCCAAACTCCGGCGACCCACCGCCCGGTCCGGCCGCCACCCGCCATGGCGGGCGAGTTCGAGCTCGAGTGGGCCGCGCCTGTGCCATGGGCCGTCCTCCCATGGGCCCGATCTGATGTGGCCCAAAGTAAGCCCCACTGTTTTTTTTAATTGAATTGATTTCAGATGTTATGCAAACTTCAAAAATTCGTAGAAAATTCCACAAAAATCAGAAAAATACCAAACAAAGTGCATTAGATTCATAAAATTATTCTCTATTTTATTATGTATTCAAATACCTATTTTGAGAACTTATATTTTCATAGTTTAATTAATTACCTTTCTTTCATTAAGATGAGCTATTATTTTATGTTAATTATTAATTGATTTTGAAAAATAAATTTCTTTAAAAATTAGACATACTGCAGACGAAAGTTTTTGTTAAGTTTGTTTTCCAAAATTCAACATAAACACTATCATTTCATGTGATCCCACTTTAGTACCCTATGTATCATTGATTAATGAATAATCATGAATTGTTAACTAATAAACAAGATAAATTGTTAATTAATGACCAGGATTAAGTATTAATTAACAAGCATGATTAATTGTTAATTGTTCGTTGTTAATTACTGAGCATAATAAATCAGTAATTGTTGGTTAATGAACGTATTTAAGGAAACCCTTGCATAATCATATCATGTACATTCATGCATGCATGGTTGTGATTCGCAACGTATCGTGGGTCGACCTAGGTCTTGGCGTGATCGAGGTTCCGTCCGAGGTCGAGGCAGGAGACGGAGACTTCGAAGTCGACCAACGCCGAGGAAGCTAACCTCGACTCGAATCAAGGCAAGTCCCGGTGCATCCCACCTATGTTTTTAAAGTCTTTTCTTTTATCACGGTAATGAGTCGTGATTGTGCATTAGGTTATAGGAGTTGCTTGATACCCTAGATGCATGAGATAGGTTTCCATTTGTTTATGCTATACTCGGTACAGGTAGCTCAATAGAGTTCGATAACCGCTAAGCTTATGTCATAGGGAATCGGTAGAAGTCGAGTGGTGGTATACACTACTTGCGAGATATAGGATATTGACTGGTTCAATGTTTATACTAAGAAGGAATGATAAGAGAAAGTTGAGAATGGAAGTGAAGATGTTAATAAGCCGAGACCGGACGGGCCCCGTAGGAGAAAGGGCAAGACGGAGATGAGGTCTTGCAAGGTGGTAGCCCCGTCCGAGTCGGTCAAGGACCGTACCGTTGTCGGCATAGTTGAACAAGTTTGAACGTACCGTACTACATGCTCGGTATCACGGGCCCAGCAAGCTGATGTACCCTATCGCCCCGAGAGATGTAGCGTAGCCGCTCTCTTTTGCCAGCTGTTAGTGAGAGGATAGTCTCACGGGAGGGAGATGGGTCGACCACGAGGGAAGTCGTGGCTTCGCCATACTCCCGGGGAGTTGGAAATGGCTAGTTTGCTGTCGGGTGATAGCGGGAAAAGTTGTCGTATACGACCGAGTGTGGTGCGTATACGTCGTGTAGTCGGGTTTTGCCAGCTGGTATAAATCGATTCGAATCGTCGTCCTCGCAGTAATGAGTACCGCTTGTTTAGCTCGTCGCATCGTAGTAATCAACTCGGAAGATGAGGTTGAGAGATGAAAGAATTGTTGGTCACAAGTGATCTTTTGTTGCAAACTTGATTGCAGTAGTTGTAGATCTGCAAACCCTTGTTCTCTATTGAACTTAACTTGAGCTAAAACTTGAAAGTAAGGATCAACCATTAGTCCTGTGTTCACAAGAGAGTCAACTCCACGACCGTGAAAGCCTTTGCATACTAGGCGTCGGCCTTAGCGTGCTCGTTGACGGGTCGATCTTGCCGAGTATTAGAATACTCGGGGTTTACTCGTTATAATTTCAGGGCAAGAGTCGTTCTTCCACGATCGTTACGGTAGCTGTCCGGAAGAGGAGCCGTGTTCGGAGGGTGGTTCCCTCAAGTGGGAACCGATCCCGACGTCCCGAGCGAGGAGGATCGTGGTGTACAACGGGCTCGAGTACATCATGCTAGTGGTCTTTTGTTGTAAAATACAAGTTTCCGCTGCAAGACTCGTAGGTTGTTAAGCTTCATTAATGTATTATGCTTCCGCTGTATAATATTTGTATTTCGAAAACCTGGTTGTATTATACCATGATGTATATATTCGGCTTGTATGAGATGATGAACTGTTGTAACTCGCTGCGTCGAGTGTCCCCCTGTACCGAGTCCTGGGTATCCCGGAGGGATGTCACGACTAGTATCGAGCAATACGAGGGCAACAAGTACATTGTTTACAAGCTTGTTTTCAAAACTTAACACGTTAGTGCGTTTAGAACACGAGAGAGTACGGAGCCCTATAAGGATGCGAGAATAGTTAGACTTTTTACTAAGCTGTTCGACGTTCGGGTTTTGGAAAGTGCTAACTATTCGTTGTAGTCTTATATACTATAGTACGTATAGTTAGTCTGCAGAGCATGCATCATGTCATATTGAGTGCTATAATAAAAAGTCGGGGTTATACTTAGTTAGTATCGTAGTGTAGATTTAGTCCCTATGGATGGCACAAGAAGAAGTTTATGTTAGTGAAATAGACGTCAAGAGGAACTTTCACACGGAGGCAATGGAATGAGGAATTTAAGATCTTTATATACAAATGATCAAAGGCAATCAAATGCAGGGACAATCATGTGTATTTATCAAGGATGTCGTATGAGAGCTAGGGATGTAAAGGGATAGATTAAAGATGCTAGTATGAAGGAGAGCTATAGGTGAAGCTTGGGATGAACAACTTACAGCTGCCAAAAAGATAGTTAAACAACTAGGTGTAGATTTGATAGACACATGAGGAGATATCTGGATCTTGAACAAGCCAATAACTTCCCCAAGGAAGGGCGGAAGGATGAAATATATGAGAAGAAGAATCCAAGAGCTAGTCACCGATGCCACTTCAACTGCTCTAGGCCTCATCCAGGCGGATGACCGGTTAACTATCACTTGTAGCTACCAAAAGGTTCTCTTTCTCTCTCCAGTAATAGCCATTGGATTTCTGTTCGGACACCTCAACTCGACAGAAATTTCTGGAGGATACGATTCCGATATTATGAGCCAACCATTCCTAGTCTGCAGCTAATTCTCCTTCTTTCACTCAATTGCATTCGGAACTTATCTTCCCTTGAAGTTCTTGAGTGTTTTCCATTGAAGAAATAATCATTCCCTTTTTGACTAGACTAAGTTGTACCGAGAGCTAGTTTGGAAATAGGTGTTTTGTACTTTCAAATTGCCATTTTTGCCTTCGAATTGTGCCGGTTCGCCTGGGTGCTTCTCAAAGTCAAACATGAGCGATGTGGAATTGCATACTCTATTTTGAAACTAGAAGAGAATCCCAACATGATGTTCTTCCGAACGGACGGCGTATAACCTAGGGTACGCAACCGGAAAGAAGAATACTCGTATTGGAAACTCATCGGTGCAATTTTCCCTTCCAAATATCTTAAGCCTATATCTCCTTTAACACCTAGATAGACGAAAGCCTTGTCGCATCTTTTGGTAATCCATGTTGCTTCATAAGCTCAACCATTCCAGTTAAACCTTTTTCCTTTATTATTGACGTCACCAACCCCTTATGACTCTCTTGACTCCCGATCCCGGAATGAAAGTGATGGATATTGACAACAAACACCTTGACATTCTAAAGTTGGACCGAGGAGTTAGTTCCATGGAGGATGCTCTTCGTGCTCATCAAGAAGAGACGACTAAGAAGAGAGCAGCCGATGAACAAAGAAGTGAGGTAATTTCCAAGTATCATCTAGTCTACATTTCTGCAACGGATCGGAGGTTCGAGCCTCAGCCATCGGGTTCCACTTCTTACCGGCCACCTCAAGCATCGGCAATAGGTGTTCTTCCGTTCAGCGGTTCAACAATCGGATATATCGAGTATATGCCCTTATCCGGACTCTACAATCCGCTGATCATCTATGCTATAACAGTGGTTGTCTTGGACACTTGGCTCAAGAATTGTGTTGTACCAACAAAGCAGAATTTTGCAAAGCGTCCTCACGGAAAGCGGATGGACGACAGAAGCATACAAGTCAAATGATATGATGAAGATTCGTCGTGTCGGCTTTACCACATCCGAGGAGATTCCGAAAGGATCACAAGTCGTGGCTGGTTTGTTCTCTATCAACCATCATGCTGCCGAATTTTATTTGACTCGAGTACAACCCGCAACTTCATCGAGCAAGAGGATATGTCCAAGATATAACCCTCCGTCATGCAAGATGATTATCCACATCTCATATTATCACCTGGGGTAATAGACTTGTTGATCAAAGTACTACGGGGATATCATTGAAGTGGGGTCGTAAGGATTATTCCACCTCCTTTATAGTCTTAGACGGGCAAGGATTGGATGCGATTCTTGGCATAAGATGCATGAAGTATCATAAGGTAGTATTGGATATAGATGCTTTTGCAGCTCATCCGAACTCTCCTCTTCATGGACGAGATTGTTTTCGGTTGGCTTCTTGCCGGACTATTTTCCCGGTGATTTATAAAACTATTGGTAAAAGTTTGGAAGACATTCCCGTAGTTTGCGAATACCCCGATGTTTTCCGGAAGACTTACCAGGTTTACCACCGATCGGGCGAGTAGAGCCCAAGAGAGAATTTCAACCAAGGACTGCACCCATGTCAAGAAGATCAGTATCGGATACCACCCAATGAGTCGACTGAAGTAAAGGTGCAACTAAAGGAATTACTCGGATAAGAGATATATCTGCCTGAGTTCATCATCTTGAGGATGACAACATTGTTCGTCAAGAAGAAGAATCAAACATTGAGGGTATGCGCAGATTATTGAACTTGAGTGCAGTGACCCTTAAGCACCGAGTATCCACTTCCTCGAATTGAAATCCTGTTTAATCGGTTGATGGGAGCAATAGTGTTTATCCAGATAGATCTTCGCTCCGGATATCAACGAGATCAAGACCAAAGCGAAAGATATACCAAAGACAGCATTTTCCACCAGATATGGACTTTATGAATATTTGGTGATGTCTTTTGATCTAACCAATGCCTCGACTACACAGGGTTGTCGTGATTTTCATAGACGACATTCGTCTCTACTCCAAGTCGGAAGAGGAACATGCCAATCACTTAAGAGTTGTGTTGCAACGACTAAGGGATCATCGACTCTATGCTAAGTTCAGCAAGTGTGAGTTCGGCTAAAAGAAGTACCGTTCCTAGGTCATGTGATATCAGCCGCACGAGTGGCCGTTGACCCGGGCAAAGTTCAAGAAGTGTTGGATTGGAAATCACCGAAGTCTGTCTCACAAATTAGAAGTTTCTTGGGATTGGCTGGTTATTATAAAAGGTTCATTCCCAATTTCTCGGAGATTGCCAAACCAATGACTAAATTGTTGGAAAAAAAAAGGATAAGAAGTATGAATAGAGCAATGAAGGTGAAGAAGCTTTTCAGACATTGAAGAAGTTACTCACAACAAGCATCGGTGTTAACTCCGTCGAGTTAATCAAACCATTTGATGTGTACTTGTGATGCCTCGGGCACGGGACTTGGAGATGTTCTAATGCAAGAGGGTCGAGTGATTACCAACACAGGAGCTGGAAATTAGCAGCTGAGATTCTAGCATTGAAGAGCTGGAGACACCATCTCTTGGAAAATTTGGTACACCTATACACGGACCACAAGAGTCTCAAACAAATCTTCACTCAAGCGGATTTAAACATACATCAACGAAGATGGCTAGAGCTGATAAAGGATTATGAGATCGAGGTTCACTACCATTTCGAGAAAGCCAATGTCGTAGCCGACGCCTTGAGTCGAAAAGCTCGTTGCAACAGTCTCACCGCTCGGCTATTGACTGAAGCATCTAAAGAAGAAATGCGTGAGCCTAATCTTCGAGTTCTTCCATATGGAATATTGAGTAATTGGCTCTTATTCCTACCGTTCGCGAAGAAGTGGTAGCAACTCAAAAGAAGGACGTTGGTATGAGTCACATTAAAAGACGAATTAAAAAGGGTGAAATGAAGCGTTTTCGAGAAAATAGCGAAGAGGTGATCTGGTTCAAGAATAGGCTAGTAGTGCCTAAGGACTTGGAACCTCGCAAGAAGAAAATGGATGAAACCCATACGTCCACGAAGTCCGTTCATTCGGAACCAACAAGATGTATCGAACCCCGAAGAACAGATTTTGGTGGACAAGAAGGAAACGAGATATAGCACGGTATGTCAATGAGTGTGACACTTGTCGACGAGTAAAGGCAGATCAATTGAAGCAAGCAGGACCACTCCAATCCATGAGTGTTCCGGAAGGGAAATGGGAGGATCTTAGTATGGATGTCATTATCGGCTTACCGTTAACTCCACGGAAGCATAAACCCGTTTGGGTCATTGTCGACGGGTTAACTAGGTCCGCTCATTTCACCACTCGTACGTACTACCTACACGTCAAAACAATATGCAGAATTACACATTGCTCGTGTACTCTGTCTACGTGGTGTACCCAAGACCATCATCTCGGTTCAAGGAGCTCGGTTTGTACCCAGATTCCGGAAGCGATTACATGAGTCATTGGGAACGAGGTTGATTCGCAGCTCGGTGTATCACCCTCAAACAGATGGACGGATAGAAGGAAGCAACCAATATCTGGAAGATGTGCTTCGAGCTTGTATCTTGACATACCACCCAGATTTGGAAAGATGCCTATCGTCGACAGCATTCTCCTATAGCAATCGCTACCAAGAGAGTGTCGGAATGTGACCGTTCCAAGCTCTATACTGGAAGGTACATGGATAGAGAATAATATTGGTACCAGATCTAGTAAAGGATGTCGAAGAGCAAATACGCCTCATTCAACGGAACCTCAAGAGAGCTAAATCTCTACAGATCGGTTATACGGATAAAAGACGTCGAGAATTAGTGTTCAAAGGTGGAGATTGAGTATATCTTCGAGTATCCCTTACCAAAGCTGTCCAACGACCTAGAATCAAAGGCAAGTCAGCTCCACGATATAGCGGACCCTTTCTAATTCCGGAAAGAGGTGGAGCAGTTGCATATCATTGAGAGTTACCAGCCCAATTATCGGGAATTCACAAGGTATTCCACATATCTCAAACGAAGAACGTGCCTAGAACCACCAGCAGACATAACCACAGCAGATGTGGAACAGCTACAGACGGATTTGACACATGACGAACGTCCGAGCCAAGTTCTCAACATCAAGGATTGAGTGACTCGACATCGAACAATTAAGTTCTACAAGATTCAGCGAAGCAATCACTCGAAACCGAAGCTACTTGGGGAACAAGCAGAGTTTCTCCAATCCAATTACCGAGTTCTCTAGTACCATCCTCTAGTCGCTTGAATTGTGAATCTCGGACGAGATTCCTATAAAGGGAGAGGGCTGTAACAACCCTACCAAATAAAAGTGCATTTCATGTCATTCATCATCATGTCATCATGTGCATTGGGAAGAATATTTAATTTCGTTAAGAAATGCACATAAAATAATAATGTTAACCTAAGTTAAAATTAAGTTCTTAAAAGAAGAAATTAAATAAAAGAAATTTTGGAGTTTAACATTTTCTGTTGATTAAACATAAAAATAAGAGATTTATGGAGCTGATATGAAATTATTTTATTTTGTAAAATTGTCTACAAGAAATAATGAAAACTTCCCTTTTTAATTTCAACTTGAATTTTTAATTCGAAATTTATTGGGAATTTGAACTTTGTCCTAAAAGGAAAAAAAGATCCAGAATATTCTCAAATGTATCCCTGAATTTTCGCATAATTTTTCGAGCCTTGGAAGTATGCTTTTCAATTAAGTAAAAACGGAAGGACGTTTTTGCAAAAATTCCAAACCAGCCCCGACCAATCTCTCTTTCTTCTCTCTCTCACCCACCGCCTCACCACCGCTCTCCCGCCCGAGCCGCGACGGCAACGGCCCGGCCGCGCGCCTCGTCCTCCGGGCGCCACGCTAGAGCTCGCCTCTCCACCTCACCCTCTGCCGTTGGAGATAAAAGGGCAGGCCCCTGCGTTTTCCCCTTCTCCCCCTTCGCACTAGAGCACGCCGCCCGTCGCCCCTGCCGCGCCTCGCCGCCGGGCCGCTCCGGTCCTCCCGGCCAAGCCGGCACCACACACGGCTCCGCACAAGTTCCACGAACCTCCCCATGGCCACAACTCGCACCAAGGACTACCCGCCCATGAGATCGAAACTTATCTTCCCCGAAGCACCAACCTAGGAAGCCATGGCCGCACCTACAAATACTCCCCGCCCGGTGCTCCGTTTCGCCCAATTCTCGGTCTCCGTCGTGCGCAAGGTCTTCCTCCACCCCCGGATGACTCGCCCTTGCATGTCCCTCGCAAGCTCAACGGAATTTCATCGATTTGTTGGGCGTCTTTGTGCCGCCGCCTCCGCCCGCGGTGCGGGCCAACCTCCGGCCACTCCGGACCTCCACCACCTCTATGCCGGTCTTCGTCATGAGCGTGTGAAGCTCTAGCGTCCAGCCGTTCACCGTTTGGTCCACCACGGTGAGCACATGAAGCCGCCGAACCTCTCCTCCGCCCGCCTCTTGCCGTCGACGTACTCCGGCCGGTTTCCGGTGAAGTCGACCTCACCATCGTGATCCACGGATTGAGTTGAGCATGTGTTTCTATTTCCATTGCGTTTCGTTGCCATCCGGCCAAACTCCGGCGACCCGCCGCCCGGTCCGCCGCCACCCGCCATGGCGGGCGAGTTCGAGCTCGAGTGGGCCGCGCTCGTGCCATGGGCCGTCCTCCCATGGGCCCGATCCGATGTGGCCCAAAGTAAGCCCCACTGTTTTTTTAATTGAATTGATTTCAGATTTTATGCAAACTTCAAAAATTCGTAGAAAATTCCACAAAAATCAGAAAAATATCAAACAAAGTGCATTAGATTCATAAAATTATTCTCTATTTTATTATGTATTCAAATACCTATTTTGAGAACTTATATTTTCATAGTTTAATTAATTACCTTTCTTTCATTAAGATGAGCTATTATTTTATGTTAATTATTAATTGATTTTGAAAAATAAATTACTTTAAAAATTAGACATACTGCAGACGAAAGTTTTTGTTCAGTTTGTTTTCCAAAATTCAACATAAACACTATCATTTCATGTGATCCCACTTTAGTACCCTATGTATCATTGATTAATGAATAATCAATTGTTAACTAATAAACAAGATAAATTGTTAATTAATGACCAGGATTAAGTATTAATTAACAAGCATGATTAATTTTAATTGTTCGTTGTTAATTACTGAGCATAATAAATCAGTAATTGTTGGTTAATGAACGTATTTAAGGAAACCCTTGCATAATCATATCATGTACCTTCATGCATGCATGGTTGTGATCCGCAACGTATCGTTGGTTGACCTAGGTCTTGGCGTGATCGAGGTTCCGTCCGAGGTCGAGGCAGGAGACGGAGACTTCGAAGTCGACCAACGCCGAGCAAGCTAACCTCGACTCGAATCAAGGCAAGCCCCGATGCATCCCACCTATGTTTTTAAAGTTTTTTCTTTTATCACGAGTAATGAGTCGTGATTGTGCATTAGGTTATACGAGTTGCTTGATACCCTAGATGCATGAGATAGGTTTCCATTTGTTTATGCTATACTTGGTACGGGTAGCTCAATAGAGTTCGATAACCGCTAAGCTTATGTCATAGGGAATCGGTAGAAGTCGAGTGGTGGTATACACTACTCGCGAGATATAGGATATTGACTGGTTCAATGTTTATACTAAGAAAGAATGATAAGAGAAAGTTGAGAATGGAAGTGAAGATGTTGATAAGCTGAGACCGGACGGGCCCCGTAGGAGAAAGGGCAAGACGGAGATGAGGTCTTGCAAGGTGGTAGCCCCGTCCGAGTCGGTCAAGGACCGTACCGTTGTCGGCTTAGTTGAACAAGTTTGAACGTACCGTACTACATGCTGGTATCATGGGCCCAGCAAGCTGATGTACCCTATCGCCCGAGAGATGTAGCGTAGCCGGCTCTCTTTTGCCGGCTGTTAGTGAGAGGATAGTCTCACGGGAGGGAGATGGGTCGACCACGAGGGAAGTCGTGGCTTCGCCATACTCCCGGGGAGTTGGAAATGGCTAGTCTGCTGTCGGGTGATAGCGGGAAAAGTTGTCGTATACGACCGGTGTGGTGCGTATACGTCGTGTAGTCGGGTTTTGCCAGCTGGTATAAATCGATTCGAATCGCTGTCCCTCGCAGTAATGAGTACCGTTTGTTTAGCTCGTCATATCGTAGTAATCAACTGAAAGATGAGGTTGAGAGATGAAAGAATTGTTGGTCACAAGTGATCTTTTGTTGCAAACTTGATTGCAGTAGTTGTAGACTGCAAACCCTTGTTCTCTATTGAACTTAACTTGAGCTAAAACTTGAAAGTAAGGATCAACCATTAGTGCTGTTTTCGCAAGAGAGTCAACTCCACAGCCAGAAAGCCTTTGCATACTAGGCGTCGGCCTTAGCGTGCTCGTTGACGGGTCAGTCTTGCTCGAGTATTAGAATACTCGGGGTTTGCTCGTTATAATTTCAGGGCAAGAGTCGTTCTTCCACGATCGATTACGGTAGCTGTCCGGAAGAGGAGCCGTGTTCGGAGGGTGGTTCCCTCAAGTGGGAACCGATCCCGACGTCCTGAGCGAGGAGGATCGTGGTGTACAACGGGCTCGGTACATCACGCTAGTGGTCTTTTGTTGTAAAATACAAGTTTCCGCTGCAAGACTCGTAGGTTGTTAAGCTTCATTAATGTATTATGCTTTCGCTGTACAATATTTGTATTTCGAAAACCTGGTTGTATTATACCATGATGTATATATTCTGGCTTGTATGAGATGATGAACTGTTGTAACTCGCTGCGTCGAGTGTCCCCCTGTACCGAGTCCTGGGTATCCCGGAGGGGATGTCACGGACAACGTAGATGGCTTGAGCTAATTAAGGATTATGAGTTGGAAATTCATTATCACCCCGGTAAAGCCAACGTTGTAGCCGATGCATTGAGCCGAAAATTGCATTGCAATAATCTGAATTTGGAATTTGAGAACAGCAGAAAGGATGTCCCTTCCGATGAATCAAGTGTTCATATTTCACCGGTTGCAGCCATACATAATTTGGCCATTCATTCTACCATCCGAGATGAAGTGATCACCGCCCGGAAAGATGATCCGGGCATGGCACACATTCGGTAGAAAATTAAGGATGGCAAAGCTGCTTGTTTTCAGCAAGATACCAACGGTGTTCTATGGTTCAATAACCGTTTGGTAGTCCCCAAAAATTTTGAGTTACGTCGCAAAATTTTGGACGAAGCTCATCAATCCAAATATTCGGTTCACCCAGGTAGCAACAAGATGTACCAAGGGTTGAAAGAAAATTTTTGGTGGACTAGGATGAAGCGGGAAGTCGCACGTTATGTCGCGGAATGTGACACGTGTCAACACATTAAGGCTGATCATTTGAAGAAAGCCGGATTGCTACAACCGTTAAGCATTCCCGAGTGGAAATGGGAAGACATCGGTATGGATTTTATTGTTGGTCTCCCTCGCACCTCTCGGAAGCATGACTCCATTTGGGTTGTTGTTGATCGCCTTACAAAACCAGCCCACTTTATACCGGTTAACACTTGCTATTCCGTTCGCCAATATGCTGAGCTTTATATCTCCAGAATATTGTGCTTGCATGGTGTACCGAAGACGATAATTTCAGATCGTGGTTCTCAATTTGTGGCACGATTTTGGGAACAGCTACATGCATCCTTGGGCACCAAGTTAATTCGCAGTTCAGCTTATCACCCTGCCACCGATGGACAAACCGAGCGTGTGAACCAAATATTGGAAGACATGCTTAGGGCCTGTGTTTTGACACATGGTGGTAATTGGGATGACCACTTGCCTCTCGCTGAATTTTCATATAACAACAGTTATCAAGAGAGCGCAGGAATGTCTCCGTTTGAGGCATTATATGGACGTAGCTGTAGAACTCCACTCAACTGGTCCGAACCTGGAGAAAGAGTTACCTTTGGACCTGGTCTTGTGCAGCAAGCCGAAGGGAAAGTTCGGATTATTCGAGCAAATTTGAGAGCTGCAAAAGAACGGCAAGAAATGTATGCGAATAAAAGACGACGGCCCCTAGCCTTTGAAAAGGGTGACCATGTCTACTTTCGGGTATCACCTATGAAAACGTATACAGCGGTTTTGAGTCAAAGGAAAGTTAGCTCCCCGCTATATCGGTCCATTCAAGATAATTGAGAAATGTGGACCGGTAGTATACAAGTTGGAATTGCCGATCAATCTATCGGGTGTGCATGACATCTTTCACATGTCTCAACTGAAGAAATGTCTCAAGCCACCAGTGGATGTTGTCTTGGAAAATTATTCGCGCTTGCAATCTGACCTAACCTATTCCGAGCATCCGGTGAAAGTATTGGATGAAAAAGAACGGGTCACTCGGAATCGAGCAATCAAGTTTTATAAAGTCCAATGGAATAATCATTCCGAAGATGAAGCAACCTGGGAATCAGCAGAATTCTTGCGTACTCATTACCCTGGATTTTTGCATCAACTCTCGGGTATGGCACGTTAACCTTCCTCTAGTCGGGACGAGATTTGCTTAAGGAGGGAGGGTTGTGACACCCCCGGTGTCACGAACGTCTCAACTCAAAATTCTACAATTACCTAATGACTCTGTAGAGCCCCAATATAAAAATTTTGGTCACATGCATAGTGATTTGAATTGCAAATTCAAATAAATTAATATTGGGTTGAACTACAAGTCAAAATTTTCCTATAACAATTTCCCCTGGCAAAAATATATGTTGTAGACCAAGTCACAATAAAATTCTGGGAACAAGTCCCATGTCTTTTGGATTAGTAGAACTCCCTATACAAATTCGAGAAAATTAGCTTTTACCCCTTTTTGATGAATTATCAAAATTAAACCAGAGGGCATTTGGACTCAAACTTTTCGTGCATGTCTGTTCCAAGTGATGAGCTACACAATGGTATTTTTCTTCGGAATTTTCGAGCAACAGAACTATTTTATTTAGAGTCAAACTTTTGGAGAAAAGTCACAAATGAAAAATCGAAAATATGCCTTGGAATATACCGTGGGACCCACCTGTCATCCCCTTCCTATCTTTCTTTTCTCCCCCTGTCCGACCAGAGCAGAAAACTCATGGCCACCCGTGCCGTACGTGGCCGTTTTCTTCGCCTTGCCCCCACCCGAGCCCCACCACTACCCGGCTCCCCATCTCCCATGCCCGCCCCTCTCTCCCACTTACTCTGCTCTCTCTCCCTCTCCAACGCAGAGCAGCAGCAGCAGGGCAGGAGCAGCACGTTCACCATTGCCGCACCTCCCGAGCTCGCGCCGCCCGACGTCCTCGCTGCGCCCCAGCTCTAACCAAGGCCACGGATGGATGCGTATCGGGGTACCGAAGCTCGTAGAAACAATCCTCGCTCGATTTGGTTGAGTGTACAGGGAGGATTTCGAGTTTTTCCTCTCCGACGCCATTATCGGTCGTTTCGAGCATCGACGCAAAATTCGCCGCACCCGGTGAGCCTTTGCTCTCATCCTCCTCCCGAGATGTGTGCAACGCCGTTGCAGACCTTCCGACCCTTTTTCCCCTTTGTTTCCCACACCGAGCAGGCAGGAAATCAAGTTTTCCCCGGTCACCGTGCCCCGACTTGTCCCCGCCCACCGATGAAAGCCTCAACCGTCGAACCCTCGGGCCAATGGAGCCGAGGACGGTGTTCTACACGCTCCGGTGAAGGTTCACGACGAAGAACCCTAAAGTTTTGTCAACCACGGTGAGCTCCCGACGCCGCCGATGGTCCTCCGTCCACCATTAACGCCGGCGAACTTTTCCGGTGAGCTCCCCACCTCGGTGACCTCGCCGAGTGTGTTTCCCTCGTCGAGGTGGACCTTTGGGGCAAGTCACCAGCCAACTTGGCCCGTCCCCGGCCATTTTCCCCGCCATCTCCGGCCACCGGAGGTGCCATGGACGCACGGCTGTGCAAAACTCGTCGGGATGGTACTTCCGTAATTTCTGCGAATTCATTTTTGACGAATGGCAAACTTGTAAATACTGCAGAATATTTAGAAAAATCATAACTTAAGATTTAGAACTCCAAATCGAGTGAGAAAATTTTTTTGGATTCCTTACAACAAGTACTATTTATTGGTGCTGATAAAACCCATTTTTGCTGCATAATGTTTTCAGAATAATTATAAGTTTGTAAAACCTATTTAATTCATATCTTTTTATCTCCAAAAGTTTGACTCTAAATAAAATAGTTCTGTTGCTCGAAAATTCCGAAGAAAAATACCATTGTGTAGCTCATCACTTGGAACAGACATGCACGAAAAGTTTGAGTCCAAATGCCCTCTGGTTTCATTTTGATAATTCATCAAAAAGGGGTAAAAGCTAATTTTCTCGAATTTGTATAGGGAGTTCTACTAATCCAAAAGACATGGGACTTGTTCCCAGAATTTTATTGTGACTTGGTCTACAACATATATTTTTGCCAGGGGAAATTGTTATAGGAAAATTTTGACTTGTAGTTCAACCCAATATTAATTTATTTGAATTTGCAATTCAAATCACTATGCATGTGACCAAAATTTTTATATTGGGGCTCTACAGAGTCATTAGGTAATTGTAGAATTTTGAGTTGAGACGTTCGTGACACCGGGGTGTCACAACCCTCCCTCCTTAAGGAAATCTCGTCCCGACTAGAGGAAGGTTAACGTGCCATACCCGAGAGTTGATGCAAAAATCCAGGGTAATGAGTACGCAAGAATTCTGCTGATTCCCAGGTTGCTTCATCTTCGGAATGATTATTCCATTGGACTTTATAAAACTTGATTGCTCGATTCCGAGTGACCCGTTCTTTTTCATCCAATACTTTCACCGGATGCTCGTAATAGGTTAGGTCAGATTGCAAGCTCGAATAATCTTCCAAGACAACATCCACTGGTGGCTTGAGACATGCATGTATCACCGGCACTCGAAGACCCTAACTCGTTGTAGTAGCTCCGGGCAAGCCCGGTGCATCCTCCTAGTTTTAAAGTTTTTATTTTCAGTATCACAATTGCTAGAATGTCTAGAATGTATTGCGCATTAAGTCTAGGTATTTGGCTTAAAATCCACTTGCATTGTCCTCGGATGAATCCTATGTAGATGTTATAATGGTACAGTTAGCCTACTAGAATATTTGCTATGCTTAATTCTAGGATCAACGATACAAGGTCAATTACTCAAATGTTAGTAGAACAGGTTGTTAATCACATGCTTAAGTAAATGGAACCGAACGAGTCTGTTTTGGAAAGAGCGAAGGCAAGGGCCTGGATAGGGCTTGTCTCGCAAGGTGGCGGACCGTTCGTGTAAACAACTAAAAGTTGAGACGTGGACGGACCGATAGAGGAAAGGGCAAGCACATGTGCCTTGCGAGGGCATGGTTTGCAAGGTTGTAGCCCCGTCCGTGTCGGTTGACGACCGTATCGTTGTTGGCCCCTTCGGACAAGTTTTGAACTGTACTGAGTACATGCTAGTTTTATTGGGGACTAGTAAGCTTATGTAGCACTGGATGTTGTACTATGGAAGATAACCCTGGTCTTCGGTCGTTGTGCCCGCGCAAGGAGTGGGTAGTAGGCTCACGACGTTACCGATGAGCTGCTGGCCACTTTGGAGATCCGGTACCCTTCCCGCTTGAATGACACCTTTGTGAAAGGTTGAGATACGTGTTCTTAAATGATGCGTATGTCGTGTGCTTCGGGTTTTTCCCAGCTGGTGTAAAAATTGATACGTATCACCTGTCCCTCGCAGTAATGAGTACCCGCTTGTTCACCGAGTCACATCGTAGAAATAACTTGAATTTAAATTCTAAATGCTAATGGTACTTGCTCGGTTATTGTTGTTGATGAGGTTACTTGATTATTTATGCTACACTTGTATTTATGTTTCTCTTGCATGATCACTGAATTTATTTATCTAATATTAAACCTGGCAATAATATTGAAAGTAAGGATCCACTCGCTTAGTCACGGTTTTATACCCCGAAAAATCAGTACACTCCTCCGAGCCTTGCATGTCTAGGAGTCGGTTTTGTGAACCATTTGACGGGTCGATCTTGTTGAGCTTTAGTTGCTCGGGCTTTGTGCCTATGTTGTTTTTCGGGTAATACAGATGATGCATATGAATTGCTCGTTGGTGTACTGCCCCGGGACTTGCGGATCCCGGAGGGCTGGTCTTCCCACCGGGAAGCCCGGCCTTGCCGCTGCTTGTGTTTGGCTACGTGGTTATCCGTATGGGCTCGGATTAATCACCCCCACATGTATCGTCGAGATGTATATTTGTTAGACGTTAATTATCGCTTCCGCTTCCGCATGTTCAAACTTGATCTGGTTTATTTTCCGCTGCATTAAACTCGATGTAAAACAATGCTAATTTCTCCATGTCATATTTGAACTCCATCAATTGTTGTATTATCTTGTGTCCGCTTAAACAGACACCTCGGGATCTTCGATCCGTGGGTCGGTCTGTCTCATATGCCATTGAAATTAGGTAGTATGGTTTATTCCACTTCATTAATCATATTGGATGGGCAAGGGTTAGACGCAATTATTGGCATGCAATGGATGGATTTCCATAAGGCAAGTACTTGATATAGCATCTCGAGCCGTTTATTTGAACCCTCCTGTTCATGGTCGAGATTGCTTGCTTTAACTTTTCCCGATCTATCTTGCCAATGGTTAATAAGATTATAAGTAAAAGTCTGGAGGATATACCAATGAGTCCGTGAGTACCCGAATGTCTTTTCGGACGACTTATCGGGACTACCGCCGGATCGAGCGGTAGAGTTTAAGATAGAGTTACAACCTGGAACAGCACCAATATCGAGGAGACCGTTTCGGATGCCACCAAATGAGCTAGCAGAGTTAAAGGTGCAATTAAAGGAGCTATTGGATAAGGGCTATATTCGCCCAAGTTCGTCACCATGGGGATGCCCGACCTTGTTCGTGAAGAAAAAGGACAAAACATTAAGACTATGTGTGGATTATATGCCTTTGAATGCGAGTTACCATCAAGAACAAGTACCCTCTTCCTAGGATTGACATCTTGTTTGATCAATTGATGGGAGCAAAAGTCTTCTCCAAAATAGATCTTCGCTCGAGGCTATCACCAGATTAAGATCGGAGCTAAGGACATACCGAAGACGGCATTTTCCACCGGATATGGACTTTATGAATATTTCGTGATGTCTTTTGGATTGACCAATGCACCGGCACACTTCATGTATTTAATGAACTCGATGTTTATGCCAGAATTGGATAAGTTTGTCGTGGTATTTATCGACAACATATTGATTTATTCCAAGTCGGAGGAGGAACATGCCGAGCACTTGAGGATTGTACTACAACGTTTTAGGGATCATCGGTTATATGCCAAGTTTAGCAAGTGTGAGTTCTGGTTAAAAGAGGTGCCTTTCTTAGGGCACGTGATATCAGCCGAAGGAGTGGTTGTGGACCCAAGCAAAGTTCAAGAAGTGTTGCATTGGAAGCCACCGAAGTCGGTCACACAAATCGGGAGTTTCTTACGTCCGTCCGGTTACTACGGAAGATTCGTTCCAAACTTCTCGAAGATTGCCAAGCCAATGCCCTTTTTGTTGGAAAAGGATAAGAAGTATGAATGGAGCAATGATTGTGAAGAAGCTTTCCAGTACATCGAAGAAGTTGTCGACAACAGCACCGGTGCTCGCTCGGCCAGATTTGACGAAACCTTCGAAGTGTACTTGTGATGCATCGAGAACTGGACTCGGATGTGTTCTAATGCGGGAAGGTCGAGTGATTGCCTATGCCTCTCGACAGCTTAGGCGTCATGAAGAACACTATCCCACACATGACCTGGAATTAGCAGCAGTGGTTCTTGCATTGGTGAGCTGGAGACACTATCTCTTGGGAAATTTAGTACATTTGTAGACGGATCACATGAGTCTCAAGTACATCTTCACCTAAGCAGATTTGAATATGCGTCAATGAAGATGGCTAGAGTTAATAAAGGATTATAAAATTGAGATTCACTATCACCCGGGCAAAGCAAATGTAGTAGTCGATGCTTTGAGTCGCAAGGTCCATTGCAATAACCTCACGGCTCGGCTCTTGGTTCAAGCACCTCCACGGGAAAGTGGCGAGCCTAATCTTTGGATTCTTCCGTATGGAGCCTTGACCAATTTGGCTCTTATTCCTACCATTCGTGAAGAAGTGGTAGCAGCTCAGCGGAAAAATGTTGGCACGGAGCACATTAGAAGACGACTCAAGAAAGGTGAAGTGAAATGCTTTAGAGAAGACGATGAAGAAGTTATTTTGTTCAAGAACCGACTAGTGGTGCCGAAGAACCAAGCACTTCGCAAGAAAATTTTGGATGAGGCTCATACATCTAAGTACTCAATACATCCTGGAACCAACAAGATGTATCAAGATCTAAAGCGAAGATTTTGGTGGACACGAATGAAGCGGGAAATAGCAGTATGTTAATGAGTGTGATATTTGTCGACGTGTCAAAGCAGAGCACTTGAAGCAAGCAGGTCCATTGCAACCCTTGAGTATTCCTGAATGGAAGTGGGAAGACATCAGCACGGATTTCATTGTTGGGTTACCATTGAGCCCACGAAAACAGGATTCCATCCGGGTTATTGAGGACAGATTGACTAAGTCAGCTCACTTCATACCGAGTGCATACCCAGTACGAGTGTCGAAAAATATGCAAAATTATACATCTTCAGTATTCTTTGTCTACATGGAGTACCAAAGACCATTATCTCGGATCGAGGGACGCAGTTTGTCTCCAGATTTTGGGAGCAATTACATGAGTCACTAGGAACGAGATTGATTCGAAGCTCAGCTTATCATCCTCAAACGGATGGACATACAGAAAGGATCAATCGATACCTCGAGGATATGCTTAGGGCATGTGTCCCGACATATGGCAAGGATTGGGAAAAATGTTTACCACTAGCAGAGTTCTCCTACAACAACAGCTACCAAGAGAGTGCCGGAATGTCACCGTTCCAAGCTCTATATGGACGCAGATTGTCTCACACCTTTGAATTGGTCCGAAAGTGGAGAAAGAGTAATTTTCAGACCTGATCCGGTAAAAGATGTAGAGGAGCAAGTACGCCTCATTCAGCAGAACCTCAAAAGAGCTAAATCTCGACGGATCGGTTATACGGATAAAAGACGTCGAGAGTTAGTGTTCAAGGTTGGAGATCAAGTTTATCTTCGAGTATCTCCTACCAAAGGTGTCCAACGGTTTGGAATTAAAGGCAAGTTAGCTCCACGATACATCGGACCTTTTCCAATCCAGGAGAGATGTGGAGCTGTGGCACCCCGATTTTTGGTAAAATTTTCTCGAGCTCGGGAAATACGCTTTTCAATTAGCCGAGAAAGTCGAGGGCCTGTTTGCAAAATTACCAAAGCAGGGCCCGGCGTCGGTCTCTCTCCTCTCCTTCTCTCTCGGCGCCGCTCGCCGCCGATCCCTCCCGGCCGCGCGTCCCATGTCGCCCCGCCACGCAGCAGCTCCAGCCCACGCAATCGCTCGCTTCGGCACCTCCGGCCGCGATAAAAACCCGGACGGCCTTATCCCTCTCTCCCTCTCTCGGTTTTCTTCTCCACCGCCGCCACCTCCCGTGCCTCTCGGTTCCAACGCCGGCAGCTCGCTCCGACGGCTCTCCATCCGAACCACCACCACCCCACCCTCCGCCGACCACCACTGCACCTTCCCCTCTTGCTCAATCGAGCACAAACCGTCCCCGCGCCGGCTCGAGGCCATCTCTCCCGAACCGACCAAGCCGTTCGCCACCACCGCGGTGGAGAAATTCTTGTTGCTCGGTGAGCTTTCTCGGTTGTTTTTGCCTCGGCGCGAGCACAACTTGATGCTCTCCTCTTTGGCAACTCACCCTCGAGCTTATTCCCCGAGTCCGACGGAATTTGGCCATCTTCCCGGAGCTCGGTCCACCGCCGTCCGCACCGCATCGGTGAGCACCCATCTTCGGCCACTCGTCAAGCTCCCACAACCCTCCGTCGTCGTTGCGCATGTTGTGTAGATGCTTGTAGCAAGTTTTTCCCAATTTTGGGTGACCGCGGCGAACTCCGCACCGTGCCGGAGCTCTGCCATGGCTGCATCTCGCCGCCGGCATGTTTCCGGCAGCGCACCCACGAGTTCATCCTCGCCACCTAGCTCGCCTCACCGCGTAGAGCATTTAGGCAAGCTCGCGGCAAGCTTTGGCCCAATGCCGGCCAAGTCCAGCCGTCTCCGGTTGCCGCGCCGCCGGGCCCTAGCTGCCGCTGCGGTGCCACACCGCGGGCCACACGCGCGGGATCGCGTGTGGCTACGCGGGATCCCGTGTGGCCCAAACCCCGTGGCCCGCGTGTGGCACATAACCCTTTTTAATTTTCAAAAATTCGTAGAAAATTAAAGATAAATCAGAAAAATGTAAAACCAATTTTGTTAGATTCGGAAGAATATTCTCTATCTATTTATGAATTAAAATATCTATTTTGAGCATTTTAATTTCATAAGCATTAATTAATTGCATTCTTTGATTAATAGAAGTTATTATTTTATGCTAATTATTATTTAATTTTAAGAAAAGAATTTTTTAAAAGAAGAAGATACTGCAGACGAAAGTTTTTATTAAAAATGTTTCCCAAAATTAAGCATAAACATCGTCATTTCATGTGATCATAGGTTATTATTTCATGTGTCATTGCATATCGATAATTAGTTAATAGTCGTTAGTTAACGAACATGTCGATGATAGCAGTGCACGTCATATCATACACATTCATGCACGCATGATTGCTGATTCGCGACGTATTGATGATCGACCTAGGTTCCGACGTGATCGACGTTCCGTCCGAGGCAGAGGCGGGAGACGTGAACATCGACGTTGACCCAACCACCGAGGAAGCAAACGTCGACGTGAATCGAGGCAAGCCCCGGTGCATCCTACCTAGGTTTTAAATGTTTTTCTTTTATCACGGTAGTTAAGTATGTTTGTGCACTAGGTGATAGGGAATGATCGACACCCTAGATGCATGAGGTAGGTTTCCTTTTATTCGTGTTATACTTGGTACATGTAGCTCAATAGAAGCTAGGCTTAATTCATAGTCGCAGCGGTAGTTGTTTTAGGGATCTTAAAGCATGGAGGCTTTAAGTGTTTGATGTGTTTGTCGTTATTTTAAAGAGAGTGTTAATGAAATTGAGACCGGACGGGCCATGTAGGAGAAAGGGCAAGACGGGGTCGAGGTCTTGCAAGGTGGTAGCCCCGTTTGTGTCGGTCAAGGACCGTACCGTTGTCGGCTTAGTTGAACAAGTTTGAACGTATCGCACTACATGCTCGGTGTAATGGGCCCAGCAAGCTGATGTACCCTACCACCCCAAGGATGTGTCGTAGCCAACTCTCTTTTGTTGGCTGTTAGTGAGATCGGAGTCTCACGGGAGGGAAATGGGTCGCCCACGGAGGAAGTCGTGGGGTCGCCATATTCCCGGGGAGTTTGGAAACGGCTTGTCTTCTGCCGGTGTTAGCGGGAAAAGTTGTCGTATACGACCGAGTGTGGTGCGTATACGTCGTGTAGTCGGGTTTTGCCAAGTGGTATAAAATCGATTCGAATCGCTGTCCCTCGCAGTAATGAGTACCGCTTGTTTAGCTCGTCGCATCGTAGTTAATCAAGTGAAAGATGAAGAAGAGACATGAAAGAACTGTTGGTTAGAAATAATCTTTTCTTGCAAACCTTGATTGCAGTAGTGATAGGCTGCAAACAGTGGTGAGATAACAAACTTAATATGGAGCTAAAATTTGAAAGTAAGGATCCACGATTAGCGTTGTTTCGCAAGAAAGTCAACTCCACAGCCATAAAGCCTTGGCATACTAGGCGTTGGCCTTAGCGTGCTCGTTGATGGGTCGGTCTTGCTGAGTATTAGAATACTCGGGGTCCGTTTGTTATGATTTCGGGACATGAGTCGTACTTTCACGACTTGTACGGTAGCTTCACGGAGGAGGAGCGAGTGCCTCCGGGGTGGTTCCCTCCAGGTGGGAACGGATCCCGACGCCCTAAAGGATGAGGATCGTGGTGTACGACGGGCTCAGTACATCACGTTAGTCGTACTAGTGGTCGTTTGTTGTAAAAAGAACAAGTTCCGCTGCTAGACTTGTAGTTGTTTCAAACTTCGGTAATGTAGTATGCTCCCGCTGTACAATGTTTGTATTTCGAAAA
Organism: Chloris gayana; assembly: GCA_031894775.1. NCBI lineage: Eukaryota > Viridiplantae > Streptophyta > Magnoliopsida > Poales > Poaceae > Chloris > Chloris gayana. The sequence continues at coordinate 8,144 of JAUNZO010004675.1, read as the reverse complement.
CCTGGTAGTATTATACCATGATGTATATATTCGGCTTGTGTGAGATGATGAACTCGTTGTAACTCGCTTCGTCGAGTGTCCCCCTGTACCGACTCCGGGTGTCCCGAAAGGGATGTCACGAGTGTTTATGCTTCAACCATCGCTTGTCGGCTGCTTCGATTCTTTAACCGATGAAGGGCAAAAGGAACGTGTGATATCAGCTCTTGCTGCATATGACAAGCGAGTAGCTAAAGGATCGGAAATGATGGCAGCAACCACTAAAATGTTTAGGGATGGAAAGAGAGAAGTTGTTGATTCTCAAAAGAAGATTGTATCCGATATCAAAGCTATCTTTGATCAATCTAAGCCTCATGAAGAACCTATCACCACATCCCGGGATCTACGTGCTAAACAGGGTGCTGCTGTGAGTAACTTTTTCATTCGAGTAATTCTCCCTGTTTGTTCCAAGTAATTCTTTTTAGTAATTCTCTCTATCTATCCCGAGTAATTCTTTTCATACAGCAATTCTTTTTATCAGATTCAGTAATTTGTATCCATCTTTGTCGATAATTCTTTTGAAACGAGTAACTTTATATTTTCCCTAGTAATTACCTTTTTATCCAGTATTTTATATCAATCTGCCTCAGTAATTATTTATCATCCAAGTAATTTACCAATAGTTTATATCAATTTGCCTCGGTAATTATTTATCATTCGAGTAACCATATCCGTAAGCCCCAAAAATATTTCTTTATCTTCCTCAGTAATTTGTTTCATCTAGTAACAATATATATTTATATTCCCTAGTAGTTTACTATCTTAAATTTATATCTATCTTTTTATTTGCAGGTGTCCAATTTATCCGGTTCCAAGCGGCAGAAAATAGCATCCACACCCGTTTCAATTTCTATGGATCAAGATGATAATGAGGTATGCAAATGCAATAAGTAATTATTTGCATGCCTGCCTTTGTGTTTATTGTCTATCCCTTGTTTTGCCTTTCTTGGTTTGTGGTTCTCTGTAATTTTTTGATTCGCCGTCAATAATCTATTATTTTTTTCCTAGGATACTAATCAAATCAAGGCTACAGAAATACAATCTACGTCGACTCAATCTTTGCATGCAGCGTCACCACAGCCTCCTCAAGGGAACAAGACGGTGCGTGAAATGTTAATTGATTTCTATGCTCGAGCATCCGAGAAAGGCTTGCGGGCTTGAATAGGACACAACGGACAATGGCTGCACATACACATGGTGAAGTCGTATGCGCAGCTCGCTTCTTTTCTAACATTATTGCAGACGTTGAAGCTAAAATCAGGGTTTATATTTGTTTTGCAATCTTTATTACTTTTTTAGCTTCGTATTTTTTATTGCACTCTTAATCAAGGACTTTTTTCCATTTGTTTCCTTTTTTGTGCAGAGCTAGCCTCATGAGGTCAATGTGCAAGGACAGCAAGGTGGTAATGAGGAACAACCAAATGCTCCTAACATCAATGATGTTGTAGATAGACAGAATGAGTCATCGAAGACTATTGACTCAAATCTTCAAGGACATCAAGTCGATGGGGAGCAGCCTCGGGTTGTGTTTTTGAATGTGATGTTTCTTTTGAACACATAGATTTAAATGTCGATTTCTATTTGCACTAGGACTGAAGGTGTTTATTATTTCCGTTTTATAATTATTTTTTGCAGAGCCAACTCTGATGAAACTTTGATAGAGAAAGTTGCTTGTGTTGGAGAGCAGCCTCATGTCGATGAAGTACAAGAATCTCGGGTTTTTGTTTTTTTGTATTTGTATTTTTTTGTGTCTGAAGTTTGTACTTATTAAAATGCATCCAATAACCAAGTTTGTATTGTTAATAAATTCTGTTATTAATGTTTCTTAGCCCGAATCTACTGGTGTGGTCTGTTGGATCTTTTGACAATGATCATTGGAAATATATTGAGTCTGTTCTTCGTGACATTCAAGATGATACTTCACAAAAATTAGCAATTGATGATAGTACCATTGAAGATGATGCTTCACAACCGTCTACAAAAGATGATGGTAATATTAATGAGGTTTGTGGCAATCTAGTTCGAGTCTCATGTAAATGTCAATGCAAGTAATTTAGTCGCCAATAATTTATTTCTTTTGTTTATTTCTAATTTAAAGTGTATGATGTGTTTCACAGAAGGTGGATGATGCTCCTATTGTTGGAGAACGCAATTATACCCAAGCAGGCCGGCGTGTTACCCGTTCAATGAAGGTATCAAGAAGTAAATTATTAAAGCTTACCGCGAAGAAATGGAAGCAGCCAATGAAGCCTGTTGAGAAGGGGAAAAATAAGCCGATTGATGATGATATGATTCCAGTTTTTGAGTTTCCCAAACCCCCGTTCTTAGGTGTCCCTGAGTTATGGGCGGTCGGGCCCGTTTTCGAATCCGACAACCCGTGCTTGGCATCTCCATTTGAAAATCAGGATTCGACTCCCAACGAGACAGCTATCAAAAATGCACTTGATTTGAGAGCAGAAATGATTGAGGTGGGACAATTAGATGAATTCAAAAGGTAACCAATCTGTATTCTGTTATTTCAGAATTTCAGCAACTTTAAGCATTCAATAATTATTTCCATACTACCATGTTTAGCAATTGCAATCAGTATTCAGGAGATCTACATTTAGTAATTTGTATACTATTCAATTTGCACTCGGTAATTTGTTCCATTCAGTAATTTTCTAATTCAGTAATTAGTACTATAATTCAAGTACTTTTACTTCAGTAGATTCCATGTACAGAATTGTAGATATTCCATTTGTATTCAGTAATTTTATTTGTTCAATAATTTCATTCAGTAATTTTACTTCAGTAGCTTTTACTTGTGCAGCAAATGATCTTGGATGTAAATTATTTTAATGGTTTACCAAATATCGGTGAAATGCATTCGAGTAATTCAAGTAGTTTCCTTGGATGCACGAAGAAAGTTATCGGTACCAAAGATACACCACATCATTTTTCTATAGTTGGGCAACTTATTGCTGATAGCTTTGGCGATGGTTTGATGGCTGAAGCTGTACACCTGGACTACTTTGTCCAATGCCTAATGGATGATGATGCAAAACTAAGTGCTGAACATTCAAGCTACAGGATTATTCTTCCATCTAGTGTAGGTGTAAGTTACATGTTTTTTTTTCAGTAATTGTTTTTTTTACACTTGATGTCTTTGTGACAGCAAATTCTTTTTTGTGTGTATGCATGATAATTAGTTTTCACGTATTCTTTAACTGTTTTTTTGCTCCTTTTTTGTGCAGCAAATGATTTTGTAATGACGGTGAAGTTGCATACAAATTTATCAAGTATCGATTTTCTGCAGAAAACATACTCAATGCAAGACTTGTAAGTACAATTGGGCCCCATATTTATATGTTATACAAATTGAAGATATCTATACCTTGACGAGTAACTTTTGCGTTTTCAAAAAATATTTGTAGATCTTTATTTCTGTCCATAACGGATACCATTGGGCGACCTACTGTTTCAACATGTTTCATGGGCAGATTGATATTATCGATTCGCTCAACTATGGTCAACAGTATGATAAGGACAGGTGGCACAATGATGTATGCGAACATGTCCGAGAAAGGTTGAACACAATCTTTAGAAGAATCACGAAGGGAAGATCTGTTGACATGAGCAAGCTGGGAGATGGCTCATGTAGATGTGCCACACCAGGTGCTTCCAAATGGTTGCGTTTATTTCTGCATGATGTTTGTTCAACGCTACTACGGGTTGACTCGAAAAATTATTCCTAAAATTGTGCCGGTTAGTAACTCGATTCTTATGAAGTTCAATAAAGGTCTACATGATTAATAATTACCTTTCCTAATCTTCATCATTTGTTTTGAATACATGAACAGGAAAAGGGAGCAAGTACCGGGCGAAGCTTCGCATTACATGACGTTCCATGATAGAAACCAATATCGCAAGACTCTCCCGACAAGGATCCAGCGATACTCCACTCCCAATGTCGACCCATGATCTGTTTTTCTGCTTTCGATGTGAAGAACTGTGTATTTGGTGACAAGTGGATGGATCATCACTTAGCGTATGTTGAATAGTCACATCTCTTTTGCATGGATCAGCTCCTACCGTATTTTAGACGGAGTGATCCGTGTATGTAGTGACGTTGGTAGACACTTCCTTGGATGCTTGGGTTCCTAGTTGTAAATACATAACTTTTTTAGTTTCTGACATGGTTTGTTATAACATTGGTTTCTTTCTATGTTTGGAATCGTGACGCATGGAATTACCATACCATGACGAGTTTACAACTTTATGCTTAGAAAGTTCTAGTAATTATTGTCGAGTCTTAAACTCGGCACTAGAACTATCCGGTCCCTCACGAGCGTGGAATTCGATGGTGCAACACACGGAACACACAAGAACACGTGATTTTAGACAGGTTCAGGCCTCTCGATGGAGAGTAATACCCTATGTCCTGTGTGTTATGTATTGCCTTTAGCAGATTGTTAATTGCCGGATCTCGGAGAGTTTTCGTGGGGTCCCCGCTCCGCCTTATATATCCGGGGAGCTAGGGTTACATGCAGAGTCCTAGTCGATTACACGGATTTACATATACAGGAACTCTATCTCTAGCTTTCCTTATCAATTCAGAGTCCTAATAGACTACAAATTGTTCCTTTACTTGTTTCTCAACTTATCATACATCGGTCTTGATACCCGCCATGTCTCCATAGCGGTATATGGAATCCTCTGTTATTCCGGATCGGTTAGGAACCGATCTGTTGCCTATCTCTGCCAGCTTTATCTTCATTGATTTGTTACCGTGTCTCCGTGTATCCATTCCTTTATCATCCGTATACCCATAAGGCAAGTATACGACAGCAGCCCCGAGTAATTTTTGATTTGACCTTGAATAAGACCGACCGGTCTTCCGCATGTTGGTCTTCATTCCATGGTAAAATTAAAAAGAACTCTAATCTACTGCAATGTTTCTTCTTTCTTCAAGGCGCTTCAAAAAGCCCAAAAAATTAGTGTTTTTTTCCTCCATATCATCTAATTAGGTATCACACTAATCATTGCATATTCTTCTTCCGGTGCACCGATTAGGTGCACCCAATTGGGTATAGCCCCGACTCTTGGATCATTTGAACTCCTATCAAATAATGCAAGAGTCCATTAGTTGATTCTTCATTATTTCCTTTAATATGCAATCTCTACAGACCGCTCCATTCACTTTTCACTTCCCGCGATCTCCACACACCGCTCTTGAATATGGTGCACCGATCAGGTGCACCTAATTAGGTATAGCCCCGACTCTTGTATCATTTGAGGCTCGCAAATAATGCAAGAGTCTTTCTAGATAGACTATGCTTTATTATTTTCCATTAAACCATATCCTTCTTAGCAATTTCTGCCAAGAGCACACTTTTAAGACCGATCGAACCAGTCATACCGCATATCCTTTTAAGACCGCTTAAGTCGGTCTTAACTTTATCATTTTTAGTTAATTTTAACTAAGAGGCAAAAATTCTGGTTGATCGGACCAGTTTTATTCCCAGATTCTCACATCGACTCGAGTCTCCAAGGCCTATAATCAGTCGGATGATTAACACCGATAGCCTAAGGCATCCATTAACATTGAGTTAGGTAAGGCCTAACTTTTTCATACTTGCTAAATTATGAAATTTAGCATTACATTAATCTAGATCCGGAAAATCTATATTTCAGACCACTTTTCTGTTTACAGAAAATTTCTCATGACCGTAGTAATCACGATGACTTATCCTTATGCCCGTTAGGTCATAATTAGCGCGAATTAATAGCAAATCTTTAATATCCTTATGGTCGTTAGGTCATAATTGCACAGATCACGACATAAGTCATTTAATACCAAATTCACCGGGCCGTAAAAAATAGCCCAATAACTTTTCAGCCCCCGAGCCCAGCTCGGATGCTTATAAAAGAAATCGAAGGGTCGACCTAGGTCAAACCTATTCCCGAAACTCCATACGCGCCCGCCATACGCCCTCGTTCTTCGGACATCACGATCATTGTTCTTCCCTTCCGCACAAACCAATCTTAGATTTCCTTTTTCATCTCTCATGATAGGTAAAGAAATCTGCCGCCAACCCTGCGTCTTCCTCTTTTGTTCCTCGCGACCAGCTCCCATTCGGTGTTCAAGATCTAGGTAGGAGCAAAGTCACTGAAACATCACTCAATGATGCAGTTCGTGACGGATATCTTCCTCCTCAACCAATCCCGAACCGGAGTGTCCCTACCCCTGGCCAAGTCCCATAGGGAATAGACGACTCTCAGCAATTAGTTTTCAAATCTTTTTTCCTCCGTGGCCTTGATCTCCCTTGCTGCTCCTTCTTTAGGGGTCTTCTTTTCTTTACGGATGGGAGTTAGTAATTCTCAACCCTAACTCCATCCTGCAGATCGCTTTCTTCATCCACCTCTCGTGAAGCTTTCCTTGGAGTCGTCCCCCACTTCAAGTTGTTTCAATATCTTTTCCAAATCCGCCCACTTCCCTCATTAGACCGCCGAGCTGCGGTAGGTGGGGTAGGAATTCAATGTTGGAGTGCAGATAAATACTTCTCTATCTCCCTGAATAAAAGCATAGCCCATTGGGAAAATGGGTGGTTCTTCCGTGATAATCCCCAGCCTCGCACTCCCTCCTTTCGGCGCCAAGGTAACAAAAATTTCCCTACCCCGGATAGTAGGGAGAAACTCAAAGAAGATGAAGAAATCCTCGCTCTCTTGGCTTGTATCAAGTATCCAAAAGAAGTCAAAGGTGTCACTGCCGAGACAGTTCTTTGGAGCTTCATAGTGCGAGGGGTCCATCCACTAAAAAGCAAGAACATCCGAGCATGGTGCTTCAATGAAGATGTGGCCATTCCACTCGATGGAACTCTTCTCCCTGACGTAGAGCGGTTAGAAATCCGCCTCAAGCAAATGCTCCAACCAAAGCCGGACCTATTAGGATGTCAAAGAGTGGGTCCGGCCTTCGATATGTCAAACCCTCGAGATCCTGTAAGTATCCCTCTCTTTATTTCCGAATTTTGTTACATTTAATCTTCGTCCTCTTATTCAATTTTAATTGTGAAATGCAGAAAATGGATAATTTTAGAAGTCACCCCCTCTTCCTCCTAATGATACTTGGGGGAAGATTATGAAGGCAATACCGCTCCTCTCGCTGTTCGGACCGGTCTTACTCAAAAGACTTCGGACCGGTCGTATCCCTTGCCGCCCAGACATAGCTCCGAAGATATCCAAATCCGAGAAAAGTGGTTCAAGCACCTAGTACAAAGAAACGTACTACTTCCTTGACCATCGGCAGACCAATTGCGCCTTCCACTTCCGTATCGAGGCGACACGCGTACGGAAGTGCAAAAACTTGAAGATCGGCGGAAGGAAGAGGAAGCGGTCGAGAGGGATCGCCAAGCCGCACTAGCTTCTTTTGAAGCCGCTATCGGAAAACCTCAAGGAACTCCCTCACCGACGGATTCTCCGGCCAACGTTCCCAAGAGATCTCGGTATCGAATTCGGACCGGTCCTTTATCGGGTGGCGCAGGGGAACCAGTCATATCGCCACAAGTCCAACCAACGGCAAAAGGGATACGAGAGGGCTCCGGTGAAGATACTCAAGGCCCCTCCAAGAAGATCAAGACCTCTACCGGCTTCAAGAAAGCCACTTCATAAGTTTTCTCGCATCACTAATCCCTTCGAATCATTTTCATCCTAGTCTTATAGTGCTCGCCACTTTTTCGCAGAATCCCTTATAATTTCCAAGCTAGCATAGCTAGCTTTCTAAGAAATAAAGCTTCTACTCCTGCCCCGACCGGTAGTGCTTCCACCACCCTCTCTGCTACATCTCTAGCCAGCGCCAAGCCTTATGAAGCTCAAAGTGCGGCATCCGCAAAGGAAATCCCTGCCGGCTCTCGTGTAGAAGCTTCATCTCAAGTGATCGAAGAACAAGTTATCAACGTCGAGAGCTCATCTACCCGCAACCTTCCTCCCCGGGCTACTCTGTTCCAAGTTCCTCCGGAACTCCCATTAGGACCGATCTGGATGGAAGAAATTCCTCGCCGGCCTAGGACGACACGCAAAGCTCCGGGAGAGCCCAAAGCGGCCAAAATGGTAGTCAAAGATGTTGAATT